>CABHPR010141523.1:0-40867 GCA_902168415.1 Peromyscus melanophrys
TTTTTTTTTGTTTTTGTTTTTTTTTGTTTTTGTTTTGTTTTGTTTTGGTTTTTGGTTTTTTTGAGACAGGGTAGTTTTGGCCTGTCCTGGATCTCACTCTGTAGACCAGGCTGGCCTCAAACTCACAGAGATCCGCCTGGCTCTGCCTCCCAAGTGCTGGGATTAAAGGCATGCACCACCACTGCCCGGCTGTATGGCAGATTTTTAATGTTTCAGTTTGATTTTGAGTGCACATTGAAAAAACTTAAAAAGTATAAATGTCTTGGTCTTGTCCCTAGAAGTTCTGGCTTTCCAGCATAAGGCCCTGCTATCCACAGTTTTTAAAAAGCAACCAGGTAATTTTTAATCCCTAGATAAGTGAAAACCTCAATTTGTAAAACACTGAAAAGTAGCATTTTGAAAATTCAGTGAACAGAACGAGAAATTGCTAAATTATTAAAGAATAATGGAAGGAGTTGCAATTTTTAGACTTAGGGAAAAGGACAAACTGTTTAGAACAAGACTGTGAATTCCTGAGGTAAGGAACTTGTGAGATTTTTTTCACTATAGTATATACAATTCTTAGCATAAGCCTGAGCACACCATAGAGATTTGTTAATTATATATTGGGTGAATTAAATGCATGTCATCATCAAGTACTTAAAAAATAAAGCTACAGAAATCTCTTAATATACAGAAATGTTTTATAGTGATAATGTGATGGCTTCATTTTATTGTTAATCAGATTGATTATTCATTTGTATTTCGGCTTCTTTATTTTTTGCTAGATACTGAGAATCTCAAATCAGTTCTATGAAGTCTGTGTTAGTCATGTAGTAAGGAGGGATATGTCAAAAACTTGAAAGGAGGGGGACAGTGAAAACTGGGTGACATGACAGACTAAGAAACTTTTCCAGGGGCATACAGCTAAGTGGTAAAACTGGAATTAAAAGTCTGTGCACTTACATACCAAATACGAAGTTTTCACAGCAACTCTGAGAGGTAGATAGTATAAATCCTATTTTGTTTGTTTTCAAAGGTTGCACAACTGGCTTGGGGCACACTGCTTAAGTGGCGGATCTGGGATTTGGATGCAGACATTGTGCACTAGAAGCCCTGTTTGCTTGTTCATTTGTCTTTTGAGATAGGATGTCATTGTGTAGCTCAGCCTGGGCTCCAACTCTTACTCTTCCTGCTTCTACCTCCCAGGCTCATGCCACCATGCCTTACCTGGATAATTATTATAAGTAAGCCAGTTTCTTGTCAGTTATGAGTAGCCCAGAGTTTCTAGGCACTATTCATGTTTTAAAATACATAATTTTTTATTGTGTCCTATATACTGTAGAAATCTGGTGCCAACAATACTATTCTCTCAAAGGGAAACAGGAATGCTTCTAGACACTTAAGATAGCCTCTAGGGGCAAAACTATCTCTAGTTGAGAACCACTGGATTAGTTCCTTGTGTTTTTCTTTTCTGTTATTGGTCTAATAGCTTGTGCTAACAGCAGAGAAAGCATTAGCTTTGACCTTTCTGTAGAAGTTACTGTTTTATATTCAACACTGCTTGTTCTATAGGAGTTATTTCAAAAACACTTGCCATTCTATAAGGCTTACTCAAAACTAGATAATATAATCCATACAGTTATCTACTTCATATATGTGAGTCACATGGGTCACAATAAGGCCAATGTGTAAGAGGGGAGCACCAGTCAAGTTCTTTACTGTGTGAATCCTGAAGTCTTGCGTGTTCCTTTTGACCATATGTACATGTTTCTCTGATAGTAACCTCAGTGAGATTTAAACTACTTGGAGAGGCTGTGGTTTATTTGTGTAATTAACTATGAAAAGCTGATTCTTCATAATGTTTGATATGATTACAGTACTAAATAGTTCAGCCAGCTAACATCTCCACTAAAGAGTGCCTTCAACTGTGTGCCCATTATATAGATCACACTTCGACCTTCTATTGTAACCTACTGCTCATTTTGTGTCTTTGCAGCTATAACATTAAAAAAGAAAGTAGTGTTTGTTCTCTGAACTGAAATTGACCTAGTTAGATCATCAGGTTATGTTGGTTGTCCATTTCAAAAAATATTTGCTATTAGATTAAGTGTCATATTTAATGGAAGATCTTTGGCCCTAAGAATTGGGAGTGTTCCTTTCACAGTTTTGATGTTGCATTGTAAGGTTTTTACCAGGCCCTGACTTAACTGACCTTTCCGCTCCTCAGCCACCAGACATAACTGCGTAAAGAGCTGCTTTGCACCCACACCAGCGGTGGGCCTGTGGGGATTTGTTTTCAGGTCGAGATTACAATTACTCTTAACAGCCTCAGTCATCTAAGTTCAGAGTTGAATTACTTCACAAAATGCTTTTACAGTTCCCCTTTTGGAATATTTGTTTACTCTCTTGAACCTTGACTGCTTCTTTGGTACATTACAGGGTTGTAAAAGTACTGAATTTATCAACAGGTCTGACTCTTACTACTTTTTTGCTGCTAGTTGTAGTATACTTTTTTTTTTTTTTGGTTTTTCGAGACAGGGTTTCTCTGTGTAGCTTTGCGCCTTTCCTGGAGCTCACTTGGTAGCCCAGGCTGGCCTCGAACTCACAGAGATCCGCCTGCCTCTGCCTCCCGAGTGCTGGTATTAAAGGCGTGCGCCGCCGCCGCCGCCGCCGCCGCCGCCGCCGCCGCCGCCACCACCACCACCACCAATGGAATTGCCTCCCCCTTGGACCTTTCTGACTTAGTGGTTAACCTAAGCATTATTTCCAGAGTAAACATAAAATATAATCCTGACCATATCAGAAGCCACTTTATAACAGTAAAATACTGCATTTAAAAATTTTATTGTATGTGCTTGTGTTTACACATGGTCTCTGCAATAAGATTGCTTTTAAGACATTACCAAAAATATACATATATACTTATGGATTCCAGATTGTGATACATTCCAAAAGAAAAACTTTGGAGTGTTGTGAGAGTTTAATGAAGTGTCAGTAGATTCAATATAGATTGAGATGAGAAAAGGCCCTATTAGAAAGTAAGAGTTAAATTATCTGCTTACTTTGGAAAACTGCTGTGCAAAGAATGTTCCAGAAAAAAGGACTAGCATGTATGAATTGTGAGTATAAGAGATAGAGGGAACAGTACCTGCTGAGGCAGAATGAAAACGAATTTTCTAAAGAAGTAAATGGATTTGCTTTTTATTGAGCATCCACTAAAGTTTTTTGTTTTGTTTTTCAAGACGGGGTTTCTCTTTGTAGCCTTGGCTATCCTGGAACTCACTATGTAGACCAGTCTGGCCTTGAACCCAGAGATCTGCCTAGCATCCACTAAACTTTTAAAGCAAGGGAAGTAAAGTGGTCAGGTGTGTTTTAGAGATTTCTTTCTGACTGGAGAGTGGATGAATGATAACATGGAATGCAACTAGGTCTAAAGAAATGGGGGAAATGATACCTTTGTAAATAGTTTAGAAAGAGAAACGATAATAGTTTTTGGTTTGTTTGTTTTTTTTAACAAAGGACATTACGTAGAGTAACTTAGGAAGTGATTGATTGTCTCAGTTAAAAAAAGAAATCTAGATTTGGAATAAATAGTGCTCAAGAAATGGCTCAGTGGTTAAAAGTACTTACTGCTCTTGCAGTTCCCAGCACCCATATCAGGTAGGTGACTTATACTGCCTGTACCTCTAGCCCTAGTACTTCTGACCCACTAAGCACTTGTACACGTGTCTACATACGTACATACATACATGAAGACACTCATACACATAAATAAAAATAATAAAGTCTTTAAAAATTTAGTTGCATGGCTGTTTTACCTGCATGTATGTGTGCACCACTTGCATACTTGGTGCCCAAAGAGTCCAGAAAAGGAGGTTGGATCCCTAGAATTGGAGTTACAGGTGGTTGTTAGCTGTCATGTATATGCTGGACTCAAACCTGCATCCTCTGGAAGAGCAGCTGATGCTCTTAACTACTGACCCATCTCTCAGAATAATAAAATCTGTTTTAAAAAGAGATTTGGGAGCCAGACATTTGGTGGCACATGCCTTTCATACTAGCACTCAGAGGCAGAGACAGGTGGGTCCTATGAATTCGAGATCAGCCTGATCTACACAGTAAGCTCCAGGCCAACCAAGGCTACTAGTGAGACCTTCTCTCTCTCCCTCTCAAAAAACAAAAAACAAACAAACAACAACAACAACAACAACAACAACAGCAATGGGCTAGAGAGATTGCTCAGTGGTTAGAGCACTGGCTTCTATTCCAGAGGACCCAGGTTCAAGTCCCAGCCCCACATGCAACTCACAGTTGCCTCTAACTCCAGTTCCGGGAGCTTTGACACCCTCACACAGACATACATGCAGGCAAAATACCAATGCACATAAAATGAAAATAAATAAATTTTAAAAACAAAATACAAAAAATAAGAACAACAAAAGGGGGGCAGAAAGTTGAATCTAGTTGTTTGAGCTATTTGCTATTTGGTTCTTTAAGATTTTAAATTGTATGAATTTTGACTGTTTTTGGTTATATAAAACGTATTGTTTTTACCTTTATTTGCATTGCAGGAAAAATAAAGAATATTTAATAAATGTCCAGAATATTTTTGATCTAGGAAACTTGGGGAATTGCATTGAATCTATAGATTTGCCAAAAAGTAGAATAGCCACATTCACAATATTAATCCTACCAATCCATGAACATGGGAGATCTTTCCATCTTCTGATTGTTTCAGTTTCCTTCCTCAGTGTCAAGTTTTATCATACAAATTTTTCACTTCTTTCAATTTCCTTATGTGTTGTACTGTGTCCCTTTCATCTCTAATTTTATTAATTTGGACCTGTGCTCTCATTCTCTCTCTCTGTCTCTATCTCTCTCTCTCTGTTCCTCTCCCCCTTCCTCCCTCTCCCTCCCTCTATTTGCTAATTAGGCTAGAGGGTGGGTAATTAAAAAGTTAATTTTGGATGCTGGTTAAATGAATGTGTAGTACAGAAAGCACAATTTTACTTGTCCTTTCAGTATATGAATTTGTATAGATATCAACACTTCTGAGATATTAAGAGAAGTTGGACTCAAACCTGCATCCTCTGGAAGAGCAGCTGATGCTCTTAACTACTGACCCATCTCTCAGAATAATAAAATCTGTTTTAAAAAGAGATTTTTTTTTTTTTTTTGGTTTTTCGAGACAGGGTTTCTCTGTGCAGCTTTGCGCCTTTCCTGGAGCTCGCTTGGTAACCCAGGCTGGCCTCGAACTCACAGAGATCCGCCTGGCTCTGCCTCCCGAGTGCTGGGATTAAAGGCGTGCGCCACCAACGCCCGGCATAAAAAGAGATTTGGGAGCCAGACATGGTGGCACATGCCTTTCATTCTAGCACTCAGAGGCAGAGACAGGTGGGTCCTATGAATTCAAGGTCAGCCTGATCTACAATGTTTATAAAGGAAAACATTTAGTTGGGGTAGCTCACTTACAGTTCAGAGGTTTAGTCCATTATCGTCAGACAAGAAGCAAGGCAGCATGCAGGCCAATAGGGTGCTAGAGAAGGAGCTGAGAGTTCTTACATCTTGACTCAGACAACAAGAAGTGTTCTGAGACACTGGGTGTGATCTGAGCATATGTGAGACCTGAAAGTCTGCCTCCACAGTGACATGCTTCCTCCAACAAGGACATACCTACTCTAACAAAGCCACAACTAATAGTGCCACTCCCTTTGGGGGCCATTTTCTTTCAAACCAGCATACCCCTCCAGTATAATTTTATAAATTTAATGGCTTAAAGATCATTGTAAGTGCTTCTTTGTTTGCTTGCAACCCTCAAGTTATTCTGTTCTCTCAGCCACATGCTTTTTTGTTTTTAATTCTTGTGGTCTCTCTAGAACAGCAGTTCCCAACCTTTTGGGGGTCAAATATCAGATATTTTGCATATCAGATATTTACATTACAATTCATAACAGCAGCAAAATTACAGTTATGAAGTAACAATGAAATAATATGGCTGCGGGGGGGGGGGTGCTCACCACAGTGTAAGGGTCGCAGCATTAGGAAGGTTGAAAACCAATGCTCTAGAAGTTAGTGAAGGTTAAAAATAATCAGTGTTGATGGTTAAGCATGGTTGACTGATGCCTTTAATACTAGTGATTTAGAGACAGGAACATGAAGATCATGAGTTTTAGGCCAGTCTGCACTACATAACTATATAGAGTAAGCTGCTATCCCCCCCTCCAAAAAAAATCGGTATTAGAGGTCTAGTGTGGGCTTCCTTGGTGTTTAAATGAGGTTATTTCCTGCGGAGGAAGTAGATGTTGATTCTGTGGATAGAAGTAAGAGATCTAGGCAATTTGCATTCTAGGGAATGTAGGAGACACCTCTGAATCTCTGTATGTATATGATATAGTCCTTTGTGGTGGTAGAATTTACCATCTCTCTTTCAGGCTGTACTCTCCAGGCAGAAATATTTGAAATATTACCTTTTCTCTACAGATCTTGAGTAGATACACATACTTTGTGGCAAAAATTAAGAGGGTCTTGAAATTGTAATTTGTATCTACAACAAATGTATTAAGAGGTGTTTTGTTGTTGTTTTGGTTTGGTTTTTTTTTTTTTGGAAAGGGCAGTAATTTTGATTTTACAGAGTCACTTGTCAGGAAAAGAAACAAGGAGACACTTTTTAAAGAAAGTTGAGCACAATTGTTCTGACAAGGGAAAGATTCAGGCTCTCTTCATGGGTCTCTTTTGCTCTAGCTGTGTTCAGGAAAGCAAAAGGCTGACACACAGGAGAGTCCTTGGGAAGTACAGTAGAACTTCTCTCCCTGCTGACCTAAGAAAAGAGGGTTTGTCTATTAACAGTTTATAGTGCTTTGTGAAAATGGACTTTCTGAATTGTTAATTGTGGTGTTAAATGCAAACGCTTCTTTGGGAATCTGATCATAGGTGAATAAAGAATTTTGTAACAAAGATCGTTTGGATTGGGAAAGACTAAGTTAATACAGGGAGTTTTGGGGAAATCAGATTTTATTCATTATGTAAAAAGGAAAAAAACAGAATTCACATGGATTTTGTTAACCACTTGTTGGTGTTTAAAATATACCGAGTTCGTCATTAATCGTTTTCTATGTAACACAGATACTTCTTTTCTTCTGATGAATTCCAATAAAACCAATTAAGCGAGGAAAAAAAAAAAGGGGGGGGTTTCTCTAAAGGTGTGCAAATAGAAGTACCTCCGAGAACTTCAGATGACAAAATTGCCTGGAACCTAGGAGCTGTGTGTCACTCTGCAATAAGGCTGTTAGTTACAAAGAGAGGGGCAGTCTAAAATGTTAAGAATGGAATTGAGCTTTTCCTTTGAAGTTTTTTAAAGATTTATTTATTTATTATGTATACAGTGTTCTGTTTGCATGTATCCCTGCAGGCCAGAAGAGGGCACCAGATCTCATTATAGATGGTTGTGAGTCACCATGTGGGTGCTGGGAATTGAACTCAGGACCTCTGGAAGAACAGCCAGCGTTCTTAACCTCTGAGCCATCTCTCCAGTGCCCTCCTTTGAAGTTTTAAAGTATCTTAAAAGTCTGTTTCTATTTTGTTCAATATAATTTCAGTGTTTAATTTTATCCTACTCATTTTAATCATTTGAGACAGGTCTCTTCCCTGGGTTGCTAAAGCCAGCCTTGAATTCCTGGGTTTAAACTATCTTCCCACCTTAACTGGGACTGTAGGCATGAACCACCATGTCTGTCTTGTTTCTACTTTTAAATTTCTTTTAGAAATAAGTCTTTAAAAGCGTGTACATTTTACATCTAAAAATTTACTAGCTTCTGTTTTTTAAAAAACGTTTATTCTGTGTGTGTGTGTGTGTGTGTGTGTGTGTGTGTGTGTGTGTGTGTGTATACACACGTGTGGAGGTCTAGAATACCACTTTTTGGGACTCAGGTCCCTCTTGCCACGGTGTGCTTTTTTGTTTGTTTGTTTGATTTTGACTTTGTTTTTCAAGACAGGGTTTCTCTGTGTAACAGCCTTGGCTGTCCTGGATCTCACTCTGTAGCCCAGGCTGGCCTCTAACTCAGAGATCCGCCTACCCCTGCCTCCCGAGTGCTGGGATTAAAGGCGTGCGCCACCACTGCCCAACGCCACCTTGCTTTTGACGTAAGATCTCTTTTGTTTCTGCCACTGTACTGTATATACAAGATTCTAGCCAGTTCTCTTATCTTGCCTCTTATCCTAGCATAGAAGTGCTAGGGATTCTGGGATCAAATTTATCTAGTCAGGTTTGCACAGCAGTATTCCACTAGAACCTGCCCCAAGACATCTCACCAGCCTTAGCTTCATTATTTTTTTTTAATCTAAAAAAGTTACCTAAAAGTTTTAATAGAATTAGACTTTTAATAGATTGCAGGATCATTTAAGTTTTTCTGTCAGTGTCCTAACTTTCCTTTGTGGTAGGTTTGTATAATTCTTGTGAAGGGATGCCTTTCAAATACTCAGCATCTGGATTTTCTCCTAGGCTTTCCTGACAAGAAAAAGCCTTTGGTTATCTCCTTTTAACCTTTAAGGTTTACCACTGATTTCCATTCTCAGATTTGTGGATTTATATGCATGTCTTGTTCCTTTCTTTTTCTCTCACTATTTTTCTCTTTCTTCCTTTTTTATCAATCTGTTTAAATGGCATGAATTGAATATGCCATGTTTCAGAGAGTTGCCATCTACTAAGGTTTTAATTTCTTTTATTTATACTTAATAATTTGATTACCCATACTTAAAATTTATTTCAATGCTGAATCATATTTTACTCTTTCTGGAGGTATTTTAAAGTTGCAATTAATCTCTACATTTGTAATGCCGTGGTACACGTAACAACTGAATAACAATGGCATGAGTATCCTTTCTTGTTTTGTTTGTGTTTATTTGTGGGGGTTTTGGTGTTGTATTTTCAAGGCTGGATCTTGCTACAGAGCTCAGCCTGGCCTTAAACTGGTGATCTTCCTTGACTTGCTGAATTCTGGGATTGCAGGCATGTGCCACGAAGTACAGTTAGCACAGGTGTCTTTAAGCTATACATGCACACACAATGACTACATTAAGGTATAGGCTAAACAACCCTGTTATGTGAAGAACCTCTTAGAAGAATTAAGATTTTATTTTTAAGCTGTTGTGTTTGTATTTTTAAAAAGCCAGGAGAAGTTCCTAAGGAGCCGATCTTTACCAGGTTTTGTTTCCAGTGTTTGATGGCATTAAACAATGGCAATAAACAGGTAGGACCAGTAAGTAGTCCCTTAGTGTCTCAGATCTAGTGCGGGCCTTCTAAGTTAAATAAAGCTCTTTTGTAGACCTAGGAAAGTTGGAACTTCTTGGCCCTTAAGCTTGGCCAGTGTACAACTCTTGGTCCACAGTGTCTGAGACTCTTTGACGCTAAAGATTTGATAGATCTCTGGAACATTTCTAGTGACTGTGGTCTCCAGTTCTCTTCTTTGGCTCCTTACTGTTGTTTGTCTTCTTTTAGCCTCACCTATGCCTTCCATTGCCTTCTTCCTGCCCTAGTCATTCTTAAACTGTTGAGTTTCACAGTTCTAGCGGCTGGCTGACTGCCTTCCCACTTTCATAGCTTGGCCTGTTGCTGCCACTGCTGTTCTACTGTCTCCACCATGCTCCTGTCTTTGTGTGTTACCAGCTCAGCCCACACAACTAAAATTAGGCAGGAAAGACCAGAGAAGCTTTTTGTTGGACCTAATGTTACCTCCCCAGAGCCAGAGAGGCAGCTCAGGGAATGCTTCAGGTTACTGATGGAGCAAGCCTAGGTAGCTTGCTTATGTAGCTTCAGAAAGACAGACTTTCCTTTTACACAATCAAAGCTATCAAGAATTGTTTTAAACTAATAACACCCTTGTATTGTAACACCAATTGTAAATCAGCCTCCCCCACTTTTGTTAAGATTGGGTCTCATCTTAGGCTGTCCTTGGACTTGTTATGTAGCTGAGGCTGGCCTTAAACGCCTAATCCTCCTGACTATATCTCTCAAGTGTTGGGATTACAGGCGTGCATAACAATGTCCATTTTGTTTTCACATTTTGACTATTAGGAATATTGCTGTTAGAAACATTCACATATACTTTTTATGTGTTCTGTTGCATATTCCTGTACAATGTGTTTTCTATTAATAAACCATTGTAAGGCGTAGTATATAAACAACCATTATTTTCTGTTGTAAAGCATACTATTGTGGACTACACTAATGTTGGCTGAGTTCAAATCATGCATCTTTGACCAGTTGGTGGTTCTAGCTAGCTAGCTATTCTAGAATAGCTTTAAATGGCACCACATAATGCTAGTAGGCTAGCTGAGGCATGTTCTTAGAGCTGAGCAGGTGAGAGGTGAAAGAGCAAGCAAAGTTCATTTGTGCAAGATAGCAAGAAGTAGTTCATATTTGCATTTCAAACCTTTGCTTGGGTCATGTTTGCTAATACCATGTTGCAAGATATCACAAGAACAACCAAGTCACTTGAAGAAGCCCAGGGTCAGAGTAGAAAGAAGACTTGCAAAGTTACAGACTAAAAGGTGTGCCCATTAGAAAGCCTTTAATTGGGGGCATTAATGCAATCAGTCTGTCACACACAAACCATTCTCTTCTCTATCCTAATGCTTTTGCATTTGTTCTTCCTCTGTTTTACTGGCTTTCTCTTTCATGTGTGCATTTTGAGATTGCTCCTCTTCCTTCAGATTAATAGCCACCCATCTGTGTCCTGGTCCCAGCTCACCTTTTGTTTTGTTTTTGTTTGTTTTTTAATCACGGTCTGAGTTATGCTATGTTTGTTTAATGCTTGACTTCATGCAGCTAGATTGTGTGTGTTTCATGAGGTCAAGGACTAAAACCAAGACAATTATTGAATTGTTGGGAGGCGTTGTTAGTAGTTGAGTGAGCTAATAGAGACAAGTATATAAACAGTGCCAGGTATAAGATAAGCTGTGTATAAAGTTAATATACTATGTATGGTGCAATATTCTTAGTACCTACTTGTTATTAGAGTGAGTATACAGAGCAAATTGAATGGATAACTGGAGAGTTTTTTTTTTTAATTTTTAAAAATTTTTCGAGACAGGGTTTCTCTGTGTAGCTTTGCACCTTTCCTGGAACTCACTCTGTAGCCCAGGTTGGCTTCGAACTCACAGAGGTCTGCCTGCCTCTGCCTGCCAAGTGCTGCGATTAAAGGCATGCGCCACCACCGCCTGGCGAGATTTTTAATATTAGAATTATAAAATCTAAAAACAAATTTTTGGAAGATGAAAAGCCATATAGAGCAAATGAGCCAGATACTGCTTTCTTTACATTTCATTTATTTTATGTATATGAGTAATTTGCCTGCATGTATGTATATGCACTATATATGTGCCTATGGATGGTTATGAACCACCATGTGGGTGCTGGGAACTAAACCTGGGACCTCTGCAAGAACAGCAAGTGCTCTTAATCACTGAGCCATCTTTCCAGCCCCAAGGTACTATTTTTCGGTTGAATATAATAACATCATATCTGTAAAATATTCACATACATGAAATCCCTCTAAAATATTATTTCACAGTTTATCAAAAATGCATTAAATCCCTAAGCATACATTTTTACTCTTCATCTCTTAAGCCCCTTCTTCTGATCCCCCATTTGTTGGAGATTGTTGAGTCTTAAAGTTACCATTCCTTGTTCTGTTATTTTGTATGTTCGTTGTGAATTTTTTGATTTGTTGGGTTTTCAGTTTCTTTTGAGCATTGCTTTTAGAACTTGTGAGTAAAAGACTAAGTTGATTATAGTAGAACTCTCTGCGGTTCTGTAAATGTGGCCTCTTTTCTAAATGGCAGTCTTAACTGTGGACTCTGCCAAGTGAGTGCTAAGTATTCATTGACTAGCATTCTTCTAGGATGCAAGGGTTACAGCAGTCATGATTAGAGTCACCACAGTTATGAATGTAAGGATGTCCTTAGTGTCTTTTTTAAACTTTACATGGATTTATTGTGTATGTGATGATGTGGGGAGTGGCACAAGCATGCTGTGGTTAGTGTGTGGAGGTCAAAGGACCATTTGCAGGACTTAGTTCTCTCTTTCCACCATAAGAGTACTGGGGATTGAATTCAGGCTTGGTAGAAAGTGCCCTCACCTGTTGTGCCATTTCATATGCTCTTTTTAAAAAACAATTTGTTTTATTATTTGTGTGTGTAAGTGATACATGTGTATAAGTACAGGTGCACATGTGCCATGGTGCTTGAGCGTCGAGGTCAGAGGACAACTCTCAGAAGTGGTTTCTCTTCTTGCACTGTATGATCCAGAGATTGAGGGTTAGGAGGTCCTTGCAGAGTAATAGTTGAAGTGAGGCAAGAAAGAAATCCAGTTCAACACAACTTAGTTAGCCAGTGTTGGGTCAAACTCTTGGAGTCTGATTCCAAACAGTTTATTTTTGACATTTTTAAACATAGTACAACATTGGGAAAAAATTTCTGGTGACAATTATCACAGTAAAGTTTAGGGCATGACTACATTGAAACTCTTTTACAAAGTACATGTCTTTTGCAAAGTACCTGCGACCTCTTTCATAAAAATGGGTTCTATTGACTGAGAAACAATGCTCAGGAGTCTGGGGAGAGTCTAGTCTGGGAGATTCGGGTGAGACCTGGCCCTACAGGAGCAAAGATCACTAGGTTACTAACTACATCCATTCCCAGCTTTCCAAGCAGAAACAGGTATAAATCCCTTCCATTGAAGAGAAAAGCCTGTATGTTTATTTAACATTCCTGCTTTCTCTCATGCTGTCTGTGAGTACATGTGATATTACTCACTGAGCTATATCATTGGTCCTGCCTTGGTTTTTGAGACAAGGTCTCTCACTATGACCTGGGGCTCTGCAATTATCCTGGGCTGATTGACCAGCAAGACTCAAGGATCTGCCTGTCTTAAAATTTCTTGGAACTGTCTATGTCCATCAAACCATTGAAATTTGTAGATTGTTGAAATTAGCAATGTTACAAAAAAATTATGAGTTGTCGGACAACGAGATAGCTCAGTGGGTAAAGCCTGATGACCTGATTTTGACCCCCAAAACCTGCATGGTGGAAGGAGAGAATTAACTTCCCCAGTGTCCTATGTATGTGCATGTGTACACACATAACCCACACGAATCAATGTAATTAAATATTTTTAAGTCATGAATTGAATGTTTATATACCTATTAAGAGGAAATAACAATATATGTACTGAATACATGTACATCCTGTACCAAAATAACTTAAGAAAGGATGATTTTCTTTGGCTTATAGTTTTTAAAAGAAAATAGGCTCCATCTTTGGTGTGGTGAAGTGGCTACAGGAAGACAAGGCATCAGGAGCATGAGGTAGCCAGTCACATTGTATCTGTAGGAAGCAAAGAGATAAATGAATGCTGGTGCTCAGTTTGCTTCCTCCTTTTTATTCAGTCCAGGACCTCAGTTATGGAATGACACAGCCCATATTCAGAGTAGGTTTTCCTTTCTTCATTAAACTTCTTTGGAAATGTCCTCATAGACACTCCTAGAGATGTGTCTCCTAGGTGATTCTGAAATCCCAATTTCAGTGAGCCCTTGTACTCTGACCTTTCATTTGTTCTCATCTTAGAACAATTCAACTTGCACATGGCTACCACTATAAGGTAGCTGATTTTGGCTAAACTTTTCCAGGCCTTATTTGATGGTGCATAATATATTCTTTCATAAAAAAAATAATAATCAGTCAAGCTCACACTAAAGATTAACCATCACACTAACAAACCCTAAAAAGCATTTTCTTTCAGGTGGACAGCCCCAAATTTGGGAGAAGATGAAAATATTTTCATGATTTATTTTGTGTATATATGTACATATATATGTATAGAATTTAAATGTAGGTTCCATAGTATAGAAAATGTGTTATTTGTATTTCTGGGTTTGCCTAATATAGTAATTGCCAGTTTTGACTGTTTATTCTGACTCTGCAGGTATTATTTGAATCTCTTATAGGTGGGGATTATTACTAGTAAAGAAAAAAGGTTAAGATAGTTATTAATAATCATAAAACTCTAAACTCTCTAAAACTTAGAATACTGATAGTTACTACATTCTATTTTTCTACATTAAAATATTTCTAATTTGTGTGCTAAGTGATCTTTATTTAAATTCCTTTATTTATTTTTTTTTTAAGGTGTGGAATATCAAGCAAATGATTAAGTTGACACAAGAACATATAGAGGCCCTATTGGACAAATTTGGTGGGGAGCATAATCCACCATCAATATACTTGGAGGTAAGTTTTTTAGTATCTCTTTATAGTAATTTTGAGGGAAAATTTATAAAAATGTTATATAGTAGTAGTTTGGTTATTTTAGAGAGTAGAATTAGAAACATTGGAAGAATTAGCTTTGCCTGTTTTAGTTTATTTCTTAGTCTTGTTTTTTTTCACTTGTTACAACCTACATGGGTTAGTTTTATTTGGGAAATGTCAAAACTGAGAGGGATGTCCCCTATAAACTTAAATATTGCCTGAATTTAAAAAAAAAAAAAGAGCTGGGCAGTGGTGGCGCATGCCTTTAATCCCAGCACTCGGGAGGCAGAGGCAGGCGGATCTCTGTGAGTTCGAGGCCAACCTGGTCTACAGAGTGAGATCCAGGAAAGGCGCAAAGCTACACAGAGAAACCTTGTATCGAAAAACCAAAAAAAAAAAAAAAAGAAAGAAAGAAAGAAAGAAAAGGAAAGAAAAAAGAATTGTTAAAAAGAGGAAGAGAAATCACACTGTTTTGGTAGTCAGCGAAATGAGTTACCATACTGGAACGTGGAATGAATGGTTTTGTAAAATATCTTTTCCGAAATAGGTTCCCCATAGTTGGTTTCTGCCTTCTCATAGATACAATTTATAATATTGGAATGGCCCAACTTTGTTCAGTCTTACTGCTTGATAACGATGCCTTGGGACTTGTGTCTACCTTCAGTGAGGTTATAAATCTGTGGTTACTATTGTTGATAGTCATGTGAGACAGTAGGTACTATATAATCAAGCCTTGTCCTTAGTTTCCTTCTGAAAGTCAGTCCATTTCCTCAGCAAGCAAGCTGTTGTGGAGTCTACAGCCAACACTGCTTACCACACTTCCCATTGTCTTTCTCCATAAACTCTTGCTCAAATTATAAAAGACCAGAGCCATGGTGGCACATGCCTTTTAGAAGGCAGCATTTAGAAGGCAGAGGCAGATGGATCTCTGTGAATTTGAGGCCAATCTAGGCTACATAGTGAGTTCCAGGATAGCCAAGGCTACACTGGGAGACTCGGTCTCAAAAACAACCACAGCAACAACAACAACAACAAAAGATCAGATTAACATTTGGCTTCAAAAACCAGAGATTTTAAAGCATGGTTTGAATGACTTCTAACTAAATTTTCTAATTTAGCAACCTAATTATTTTTTAAAGGACAAATTAAGTCTTCATTCTTTGGGGAGAAAGTTAAGTTTGTGTTTATAAAACAAGTCTTAGAACTTTGGAAACACCAACTAAACTGTTCTCTTTGACTTCTTTATATGACTTACTCCAGATCACACTGTTGCTTGTGGTATCAATTCCAGGACTAGAATTCCTGTCCCCAGATACTATTAGTGTACTTTCACTTGTATAGTATAGTATAGGAGGCCAAGCAAGAAAGTCAGAAGGAGGTATATAACCTTAGTGAAACTGGTTGTTTTTGTTTACCAAACTTAAAAGCATAAGTAGCAGTTTGTCTCCCTCTGTTTATTGGGAACTTTCCCACCTTTGAAACAATGAACATGTCTATTTACAGTCATGATGGATTGCTTTAGCCACACAGTACTCCTCAAACATTTGAATACTTGAAAACTGATTAGTAAAAAGCAAAAACATTTATGCTTATTCTTATTCTGTGCCCTGTGCTATGTTAAATGCTTTTATTAATACTTAATTTCCATTTTATAGGTGAAACCAAGAGGTTAAGTAACTTATCTCAAGTGATACTATTGATAAGGGGAAGCAGGCAGATACCTAACTCATAAGTCTGTGATAATGATCACTCCCTTATTCTGCTGCTTTGCTATCCTCTGTTTTGCTAAGTGTCTCTGCCCTTACTCCATCACCAGACAGCTCTTATTTAGACTAAACATTTCTAATTTTCTTAACCATTCTTTGTGATATAATTGTTGACCTTTTATTAGATGTATTTGATTGGTTTCCTTTTAGAATTAGGCATACAAACTTGAATTGTATATTCAAGACATATGTAACATCAGAGTAAAATTTAATGGGTTATTTTATTAGTATATGACAAAGAACTAGATTCTTATTCTCATGAACTAGTACTACACAATACAGCTACATTGAGTATTTGTGAAATATTTTAGGAAAAATGAGAATAGTGTTACATGTAATAATTTAAAAATTGAGTTTATCATTACAAAATAGCATATTTCCTGACATAAATAAAGTGTTCTACAAATAGGGATATTCAGTAAATACTTGCTAATATTTGTACTGTTTGTGATGTTTAAAAAAAAAAAAAAAACATGTGTAAGAGGCAAAAGTCTGTCTCTTCAAATAGCTTGTGCTTCAGTGAGGGGTGGGAAGTATAGACAGCCATGTACAAAGGCCTTAGGATATACACTTATTACCACTTGCTACACCATGAAGAAGACTGACAGGAGACTGATGCTTAGCTGTGGAAACCTGACACTCAGATACTGAAATTTGAAAGCCTAAGTCAAAAGCCACTTCTCCTGATGACCCACTGAGGTGCACCATTCTTCATGTTTTCAGTTTCACTCCCTAAGAGTCCTTATTGTTTTTTGAGTGTTTTGTTTTGTTTTGTTTAGAATAAAACATACATTGAATTTACCACTTTAAAAAATATTTTTTTCATGATGTTAGCAGATTCAGCACAGCCAGGACTGTTACACAGAGAAACTCCATCTCAAAACAAACAAACAAAACAAGTATCATCTTATTTTGTAATCATCACCACGAGCACCTTTCATCATCTATCTTTTTTATTTTACATATTAACTACCAAATCTGCATTTTCTTCTCTTCACAGTCTGTAGTAACAATGATTTTACTCCTGTGTCTGTGAATTTGACTGTTATAATGGATTCGTACAGCATTTGTCCTTTTGTGACTGGCTTATTTTAGTTAGCATGTTTTCAAGGATTATACATGTTGCAACATGGATAGTACATGTGTAAAAATTCCCTTCCTTGTCAGGGGAAAATACCTGTGGTAGAATGCTTGCCTGATTTCTGGATGATTGGATTACTTTCACCTTTATTCATTATGGAAAATGCTGAGATGAGCATGGGGGAAAAATAATTGAGTTCTTGCTTTCAATTCTTAAAACAAATTTTAAAATTATATTTATTTATTTACTGAACACACACACACACACACACACACACACACGCCACAGTGCATGTCTGGAGGTCAGTAAGCAACTTGGGGGAGTTAATTTTCAGGTCATCAGGCTTAGTGGCTTTAAAATCTCTGTTATTTGAAGCTGATGGTAACCTGATCATTTGTACTATAGGTTTATTTTGTGTACAACTAACTAGTGATTAGAGCTGAGCCAGAATTTATAGAAAAGGGCAGAGAAGGTGTGGTGAGCAATGTGGTCCTTAGGCTTGGCTGGCCCTCCTGTCTTTGAGTTTATACCCAGAAGTAGAATTGCAGGATCATAAAGTGATTCTATTTAATTATTTAAAGGAACTCTCATACTTTTTATTGGTTTGTTTGTTTGTTTGTTTGTTTGTTTGTTTGTTTGTTTTGAGATGGGGTTTCTCTGTCTTAACAGTCCAGGCTGTGCTGGAACTTACTTTATAGACCAGGCTGGTCTTGAACTCACAGAGATCCACCTGCCTTTGCCTCCCAAGTACTGGAATTAAATGCATGAGTCACTACTGCCTGGCTCTCATACTATTTTATATCATGCCTACACCACTTTACTTTCTTACCATCAATAAATGCACAAGGATTGTACTTTTTCAGCATCCTCACCAGCACTGAATATTTTGTATTTTAGCTTTGATAATAACCATTGTAATGAATATAAAATGTTATTTTCTTGTGGCTTTGCTTTGCATTTTCCTAATGATTATGATGTTAAGATCTTTTTACAGTTTATTGGTTATGTGGATGTCTTCTTTGGAGAAATGTCTGTGTAAACCCATTGTCTAATTTATAATTGGATTGTTTGGGTTTTAGTTTCTGAGTTGCAGTTCTTTTTTAAAAATCAATTAATTTGCTTATTTATTCATTCATTCATGTGTGTGGGCCAGAAGACAATTTTCAAGAATTGTTCTCTCCTTCCAACCGTGTTGGTCCTAGGAATCAAACTTAGATAGATTGTTAGGTTTGGTAGCAAGTATCTTTATTCACTGAACCATCTTGCCAGCTCTCTTTTTATATTCTTTTTTTATGCCTAAGAGTATGGGTGACATTCTCATTCAAACTACTGCAAGTCAGTCCCTGGCCAAATAGGCTTATGGCCATATCATAATGCAAAATTCATTTAATCCAACTTCAAGTTCAAAGTCTCTTCTGAGACTCTAGGTCATCTCTTAGTTGTAACCCCTTATAAAATCAAAAAGCAAATGACATACTTCCAATATATAATGGCACAGAATTTATATTACCATTCCACAAGGGTAGAATGGAAGCATGGTGAAAAAATACAGGACCAAAGCAAAACCAAACCCCAAGAGTATAAAATTCTGTAGCTGCTATGTCTGATGTCTGGGACTTGAGTTTCAAAGGATTTCAATGGCTCAGCCCCACCAGATTTTTTGCCTGTAACATACATTTCTCTCTCTCTTGGACAATTCTACTCCCTGTATGCAACTCTTTTTGGTAAATATCTCACATCTCTGATATCTCTAACATCTTGTGATCTCCAGTGCAACTCAGGTTTCACTTTCATAGCTTCACACAATTTGAAATTTATCTTGCTTGTTGATCTATGGTTTACCTGTCAACCACCATAATCCTAAAGAAAGAAAAAAAAATATGTTTGCCCTTGAAAAATTCTTTCCAGGATTTCTTCTACTTCTCTAATTTTCCTATATATTTTCAATTAATGAATTTGAATATCTTCTCTGTGGAAGAGATAGTGTTAAATGCTTTAAAAATTATTTACGATTCTTTGTTTTATATGTGTGTATGTGTGCACACACAAATGTCTGTGCATGAATATGTGCCATGTTGTGTACATGGAGGTCAGAAGACAGTTTTCAGTGCCTTTAACTGCTGAGCTGTCTAGCTCTAGCTCTAGCTAGCATCTAGCTAGCTCTAGACGCTTTTCTACTTGTTTCTGTACCTGATATATGGAGTCCAGAGTTGACAAGATAACTGCTTCATGGCAGCTAGGAAGCGAAGAGAAAAACAAGAAGGAGCTAGAAATTTAGTATTCTCTTCAAAAGCAGACCTAGTCTTAATACTCACCAGACAAAGGCAAGCTGTGAGTGCCAGATCAGCCAATACTGCAGTACTACATATTGAAACCCTATCTTAAAAAAGAAATGTTCCTAATAGTCTTATTCCTTTATACTAGGTCTTGCCTTTTACAGGTTCTACCACTATAATAAAAAGGGCCCTGCCTTTAACATGTGGCCTTTGGGGGGCATTTTAGATCCAAACCAAAACAATCAACATAGCATTCTTAAAATGTGTGGCAATCTTTTTCATCTTGAGATGTCAGACTGGAAACACTGAAGACACCTTTCATCAGTTTCTACAATGAAAAGAGTACCAGAATGTAGGTCAGTTCGTTGTATATATCTGTGGACAGTTAGTAAATTTTCATTAGATAATATGAGATTAAATTTAGTAAGAATAATTTTAATAATGGCCATGGTATTGCACACCTCTAATCCCAGGTACCTGGGAGGCTGAGGCAAGCAAATTCGAAGCTAGTCCAGGTAAGTTAGCAACTCTGTTTCAAAATCAGAAAATTAAGATCAAGGATTGAGAATAGTTAAGTGGTAGACTATTTGCCTAGAATGCATGGCACCCTGGGTTCAATTATCAGTACAGAAAAGGGGGGAGGGGTAAACTTAATGACTTGGATGCAGTAGATCTCTGTAAAGTATTGAAGCCATAACCATAAGCTCTAAAACATTTCCACTATTTCTCAAAAGAAATTCTTTATCCATTAGCATCTGTTCCCTTCAGTCCTTGAAATGACTGATCTTTTTGTCTCTGTAGCTTTGCCTATATTGTAGACATTTTGTAAGTAGCCTTTTGTGATTGGATGCTTTTGCTTAACATAATGTTTTCACAGTTTAACCTTGCTGTAGCATGGATTAGTACTTCATTTCCTTTTTTGACCAAATAATTACCATGTGGACTTTTTTTAACCTGTCCAACAACTGATAACTATTCAGCTGTTTAACTTACTGGATATTAGTTATTCCACCATGGACATTCACACCATAGATTTTCTGTGAGTTGTTTTGTTTTAATTCTCTTGGTTGTATGTCTAGGAATAGAATTACTAGGTCTTGTGATAATTCCTACAATTTGAAGAAGTGCCAGATAGTTTTCCAAAGCCTTGACACTTTTTTTTTTTTTTTTTTTTTTTTTTTTTGGTTTTTCGAGACAGGGTTTCTCTGTGTAGCTTTGCGCCTTTCCTGGAACTCGCTTTGGAGACCAGGCTGGCCTCGAACTCACAGAGATCCGCCTGGCTCTGCCTCCCGAGTGCTGGGATTAAAGGCGTGCGCCACCACTGCCCGGCAGCCTTGACACTATTTTACATTCCCATTGGTAATGGTTGTGAGTTCAGTTTCTTTGCATCCTTATCAGCATTTGTTATTTCTCATGACCTTTTCATTGTAACCATTCTAGTAGGTGTGGATTAGTATCTCAGTTTGGTTTGGTTTGCAGTTCACTAGTCAGAAATGGTTTTGAGCATCTTTTCATGTACTAGCTATTTGTGTATCTTCTTCTAAGAAATGTCTATTCAGATCCTTTACTCTGTTTTGTCTTTTTTTTTTTTTTTGAGACAGGATCTCTCTTAGCTCTGGCTGTCCTGGAACTCATTATGTAGACCAGTCTGGCCTGGAACTCAGAGATTCACCTGCCTCCGCTTCCTGAGTGCTGGGATTAAAGGTGCCACCACACCTAACAACCACTCCTTTTTTTTTTTTTTTTTTTCATTTTATTGACTTATATTTTATGTATCAGTGCTCTGCATGTATGCCTGTGTGCCAGAAGAGGGCATCAGATCCTATTGTAGATGGTTGTAAGCCACCATATGGTTACTGGGAATTGAACTCAGGACCTCTGAAGAGCAGCCAGAGATTTTAACCACTGAGCCATCTCTCCAGTCCCTTTTTTTACATTTTTTAACATAATTTTTTATTGATTTTTTTTTTTTTGGAATTTCACATCATGCACCCCAATCTCACACATTTACCAGTCCCTCCCTATGTGCCCCTCACTCCCGTAGTGTCCCTCCCAAAGAAAAAATTTAAATATTAATTAAAAACAAAACAAAAAAACCACTTCACACCTCCATCTTTCCCGCCTCCTCTTCATTTGTCTTAGGGACATTGGGAGCTAAGATGTGTCACGCAGTAGACTCTTTTGTCCACTCAGCTTTACTTGGAAATGTTCATTTCAGTGAGTGGTTGGTCTGGTTCAAGGCCTCTGGCATCTGGTGCACACACCATCAACATTGGATCCTCAAAAAACAACTCTTCTTGGATAGCCTGCTGTTACCCCAGTCACGGAGGTCCTGCGGCTATGGTTTCCTGGGCCCAGTCCCTTCAAGCACTCCAGCAGGTCACAGATGGAGTCGATGTTGATATGCCAACTCAAAGCCCTGGATGTGGGTCTGGGTGGGAGGTAGCTGATTTGGTCAGTCCAGACTGCTGGAACCATTCCCTTCAGTCAGGGGTGGGGCCAGCTGTTCTACTGCAGTGGCCATTGAGGGCGCAGCTTTCCCAGGGCCAGCGAAAGGCAGGGCCTACTCAGCATGGCCCTTGGATTTCAACACACATGGTTCATATGACCCCCTGTGGTAACATGGTCCACAGAGATCAACACAACCCCAACTGCAGCAGGACCACAGACCTAGACATGGCCCTTGGCAGCAGCTTGGACCCGGATGTCACCATGGCCCCAGTGGCAGAACCGGCCACCCAGATCAGTATGGCCCTGGTGGCAGCATGGTCCTCAGACAACAACATGGTCTCAGGTGGCTGACTAGACCCCAGGTGTAACATGAATCTTAAAGGTACTTATTAATAAAATCAAACCTGAGGCCAGTTATTCGGGTGAATGCTGGAAGATCAGAGAAGCAGAACAAGCCACAGCTATCTCACCTTGACAGTTCCTCAGCTGATCCTGTTTCCTCAAACTGGAAGCCTCTGAGTCCTCATCTAGAATAAATCTCAGCTGAACTGCTGCTAGAAGCCTGAAAGCTTAACCAGACAAATGCTTCTAGTTTCTCGTCTTCACACCTTATATATCTTTCTGTTTTTGCCATCACTCCCTGGGATTAAAGGCTCACTTCTTGGGATTAAAGGCGTGTGTCACTGTGCCTGGCTGTTTCCAATGTGGCCTTGAACTCACAGAGATCCAGAGGGATTTCTGTCTCTGGAATGCTAGGATTAAAGGCGTGAGTGCCACCATTTTCTAGCCTCTGTGTCTAGTGGCTGTCTGTTCTCTGACCCCAGATAAATTTATTAGGGTGCACAATATTTTGGGGAACACAATACCACCACACCCAGGTATTCATACAGCCCTTGTGGTAACAGGAGCCATAGACATCAACTCAGACTCTAGCTGGTGTAGGGCCATGGGCCCAGACATGGCTCTTGGCTACAGCTCAGGCTCAGATGTCACCATGGCCCTGGGTGCAGCACAGGTCACTCAGATCAGCCTGGCCCCGGTGGCAGCATGGGCTCTTGGACACCAACATGGACTCAGGTGGCTGTTCAGACCCCAGGCATATGTTCAGCCTTCAGTGGTAACTGAAGCCATGGACATCAACACAGACCCTAGCTGCTGTAGGGCCACGGACCTAGACATGGCCTTTGGTAGCAGCTCAGACCCAGATGTCATCATGGCTCCAGGTGACAGCACAGGCCACTTAGCTCAGCATGGTCCCAGTGGTAACAAGACCCTCAGACACCAGTGTTGCCACAGATGGCAGCCCAGATCCCAGGCATCCATGTGGCTTTTGGTGGCAACATGGGCCATAGACATCAACACAGACCCCAGCTGCAATAGGACCATGGACCCAGACATGGCCCTTAGCAGCAGCCTGGCCCCAGACATCACCATGGCCGCTAGTGGCAGAATAGGCCACCCAGATCAATATGACACAGCTGCAGCATGGCTCTTAGGCACCAACATGGCCTCAAGTGGCGGGCCAGACCCCCAGCATTTACACAGCCTTCAGTGGTAACAGGAGCAACAGCCGTAACTCAGACCCTGGCTGCAGTAGGGCCATGGACCCAGACATGGCCCTCAGCTGCAACTCTGGCCAGGATGTCACCATGGCACCAGGTGGCAGAGCAGGCCACTTAGATCACAATGGCCCCTGCAGTAGCACAGCCCTTGGACACTAATACGGCCACAGGTGGCTGCCCAGACCCCAGGCATCCATCCCACAAGGGCCACGGATGTGAACACACAGATGCCTGCTGGGATAGGACCACAGACACAGACATGGCCCTTGACAGCAGCCTGGGCCCAGATGTTACCATGGCCCAGGGTGGCAAGCAGGCCATCCACATCAGCCTGTACCTCACTGCCTTAACTTCTTCAGTTCCACCTCTTTCTACAGTACATGAACCAGTTTACTTCTCTTTCTCTCCCATTTCTCCACCATATATTTGCTCTTCATAGTGGTGCCTACCTGCCTGGTGCTGCAAGGATGTCTTCAGCCAGCCTAGGCCATGAGGACCCAGGCAGGCCTGTGTCCCTCTTTTGATTTTTGACTTAGAGACAGCATCTCACCTAAGTTGCATAGGCTGGCTCTGAGCTCTTTCTGTAGCCCAGTGCTCATTTGGTAGCTTTGATCTTGAGAATAAATTTGAACATAATATTATTTTCAAAATGAATTAAATGTTAGGAGATTTTAGGATTCAAAAGAAAATAGAAAAAGAATAAATATTATAAAGAGTGTGATTTTTTTTTTAAAATTTTCAAATGGTAGTTTTAAGAACCAGACAATTTTTAAGGGTCTTTTTGTGTGTGTGTGTGTGAATAGGTAATAGAATTAATTGGTGGCCTGGTTTTATTATTTCCTCCAGCAATGGACAGTAGTATGAGCCCCTATTATTATTATCTTTATTATTATTATTACTACTATTATTATTATTCAAATTTTCTTTTTTTTCTAATTTTATTTTATAATTTAATTTAATTTTACATATCAGCCATGGATTCCCTCTCCCTCCCCCCCCCCCCATTCCCATCGCCTCCATGGCAAAGACTCCCCTGAGGATTGAGTTGAACTTGGTAGATTCAGTCCAGGCAGGTCCAGTCCCCTCCTCCCAGGCTGAGCCAAGTGTCCCTGCATAAGCCCCAGTTTCCAAACAGCCAGCTCATGCACTGAGTACAGGTCCCGGTCCCACTGCCTGAATGCCTCCCAGACAGATCAAGCTAATCAACTGTCTCACTTATCCAGAGGGCCTGATCCAGTTGGGGGCTCCTCAGGTATTGGTTCATAGTTCATGTGTTTCCATTTGTTTGGCTATTAGTCCCTGTACTTTTTCCAACCTTGGTATCTTTTATTATTATTATTATTATTATTATTATTATTATTATTATTATTATTATTATTATTAATTATATTTTATATTATTATCCCTTAGAAGCCAGTTTGTTTTCTTTTTTTTTAATTTTAATTTCTTTTTTTGGTTTTTCGAGACAGGGTTTCTCTGTGTAGCTTTGTGCCTTTCCTGGAACTCACTTGGTAGCCCAGGCTGGCCTCGAACTCACAGAGATCCTCCTGGCTCTGCCTCCCGAGTGCTGGGATTAAAGGCGTGCGCCACCACCGCCCGGCTTTAATTTTAATTTCTATGAAGCTTTATTATCAATCTACCATACAGAGACAAAGCCCAACACCCCTCCCCCAACAAGCAAGCTGAATAACATTTAACAAAAAGAGCCACTTTCTTAATAATACGGGAAAAAAAGCAAAAAAAAAAAAAAAAATGAATGTTAAAGGAAAAAAACAAAACCCAAAACCACCAAATCACAACACTTGGAAGCCTGGCAACTGGGAGGTAAAAGCTACAAGTCCCAGGCCAGAGACAAAACATCCACGATATAAAGTTAAGAACCCCCCCCCCCCCAAAAGAAACGGCTGTGGTGGAGGCAGAGGGATTAATGAGGTTGTCATCCCCAGCCAAACAATGACACATTCTCAGAGATACCCAGAAGAGAGTTTGAGCTCCTCCAATGCTTTCAAAGTTTCAGGAAGCCTGGGGCTCTCTGTACCAAGTTTCGTACTGGTAGAACAGGAGGCTGATGCGAGGCCCAGTCCGTCTTGAGTACGGCATTTTCAGCATGGGCACAGGCGCAAATCCCTTCCTGTGAAAACAGCAGCCGTTGAAATAAAAGCTCCACGGGCACGCTTGGCTCTCTGGTTCTAGCTCGCTGTCACGTGACTTGTACACACTGTGCCAGTTTGTTTTCTAATAAGAGACGGGGTAGATCTTGATGGGATGGAAGTTGAGGAGGAACTGGGAGTGGTTGAATAATAAATTTTACAAAAATTGGAATTTAGCAAATTTATCAAAAAAAGGACAAGAATTAGCTAATCAAACATGCAATTGATGGTGGTGTTGGAATAATAATCCATAACACACAGGAAAGAATACAGTAAAGGCCCAAGTCTAGGAATATGTGAAAGGTATTAATGTTGACCTGAACCTATGGATGTGCTAGTGAGATGTACAGTCAAGGTGGAATAGTGTTCATTCAAAGGTGTGAACATTCCAGATTGTGATCCTGGCATCAATTCAATCTCTGTAAATTATGTAGTATGAGTGTCTCTGGGTCTTGAAGACAAAACGGAAATAAATGCCTTTAGAGACAAGATACAGATATTTCTAAGAAAAGATATTAGAAGAGTAATCAGATTTGACAGTTAGGATTACAGTAACTGTGATGAAATACCATGACCAAAGCAACTTGAAGAGGAAAGGGTTTATTTGCCTCACATATTCCTAGTCACAGTCCATTGAGGGAAGCCAAGGCAGGAACTCAGACAGGAAAGAACCTGGAGGCAGGAGCTGATCCAGAGACAAAAAAGGAGTGCTGCTTAATGGCTTGCTCCTCATGGCTTGCCCAACCTGCTTCCTTTTTTGATTTTTTTTTTCCTTTTACTGAAAATAGATTGTTGGTCATATAATATATCCTGATTATGATTCCCCCACCCTCCGCTCCTCCTAGATCCTCCCCACTTCTCCCATCTAGATCCACCCCCTTCCTGTTTCTCGAAGGAAACAGTCTTCTAAAGGAATAATAATAAAATAAAATACGGTAAGATAAAATAAGCACTAACGTATCGGAATAGGACAGAACAAACAAGGTCTTGTCCCATGCCCATCTCCCCAGTCTTGTTTCCCTGTGTACTTATTATTCATTAAATTCTACAGATATGTATCACCCTCTTGCTGTTTCCTACATGTGACATAACATTCAGCTATGCTTTTTCCCTCCAGTATCTTTTTTTGTTGTTGTTGGTTTTTGTTGTTGTTGTTGTTTTACTTTTTGAGACAGGTTCTTCTGTGTAGCCCTAGCTGTCCTGGAACTCACTCTGTAGACCAGGCTGGCCTTGAACTTAGAGATCTGCTTGCCTCTGCCTCTCAACTGCTGAGATTAAAGACATGCCACCACCACCCAACTTTCCCCAGTATCTTAAAGATATCTTACCTTCTTACTTGGTTATAAAATTCTTCTGTTCACTCTTCCTATTTCTTCCATCCTTATAAGTGCCTTCCTAAGCCCTGCCTCATTTCACATTCTTACCTCATAGCAGAAATGCTATTTCTTATGCATAATACACAAATAAAAGTACATCCATCTGTTTCTTTATAGCCCAGTAATCTTTTTAAAAATTTTACTTAGTGTATTGTGTTATAATGTGCTCATGTGGCAAGTACATGCACATGCATGTGGGGGTTAGAAGACAACTTTCGGGAGTTGATCCTTTCCTTCCATTGTGGGTTCTAGGGAGCAAACTCAACTCAAGTCTTGAGGCTTACTCAGCTAGCACTTTTACCTTCTGAGCCATCTTCTAGCCTAGTAAACTTGTTGAGAAATGGAAAATGCCATATTAAAATCTTTAATTCTCCCTTGTAGAGTTTCATAAATGTTTGCTGTACTACAACTATTTAAGATGGTAGGGAACAATAGTAGATTATGGGCTAAAGGGATTTCCACTGTGAAAGAACTGTGAACATTTCTATTCCAATTATTTATATCTCTTTACTTTCAGTATCATGCTGTTCTTAGAATTTGGTAATTTATATGGTAGGTCATTTGACTTTTTAGCCCTTGTCAAATGGAATATATATGAGGATATACTGTTAGTGGCCCAGAGTTTCCTATAGTTTCAGGGTATCAAATCAATTTTTACTTGCTAAGCAGCATTTGATGGGGATGGAGGTAATTAGGAATCTATAATGAGAAGGAGTTCTTTAAAAGAATAAACTATTTTAACTGATAACTATAGCTATTTCAGAAAGAAGATAGTAGCTACAAATCATCTAAGTCCCACCAAGGTTCGTTGTTGACACTGAGATCAGTGTGAACTTGCTCTCTGGTACTGTGTAACCCATTCCTGAATTTTCTTTTTTTTTTTTAAATATTTATTTATTATGTATACAGTGCTCTGTCTGCATGTGTCCCTGTGGGCCAGAAGA
Organism: Peromyscus melanophrys; assembly: GCA_902168415.1. Classification (NCBI taxonomy): domain Eukaryota; kingdom Metazoa; phylum Chordata; class Mammalia; order Rodentia; family Cricetidae; genus Peromyscus; species Peromyscus melanophrys. The sequence goes on from CABHPR010141523.1 coordinate 27,890, forward strand.
GGGCATAGGATCTCATTATAGATGGTTGTGAGCCACCATGTGGTTCCTGGGAATTGAACTCAGGACCTCTGGAAGAGCAGTCAATGCTCTTAACCACTGAGCCATCTCTCCAGCTCCTCATTCCTGAATTTTAACATAGCTCTAATAACCACTTCCTTTCCATTCTCATTCTCTCTCTCTCTCTCTCTCTCTCTCTCTCTCTCTCTCTCTCTCTCTGTATGTATATGTGTGTGTGTGCCCATTCTCACATACATGCACATATGTTACCACTTTACATTCAGAGTCACACAAATGGAATCATCTATTTCAAATAAGTATAGCAATGATTGTTTGTTGCCAAAGTCTATGAAACTTGATATGCCTGCAACTTTTCTGGAAAATAGAATTATATAAAGGAAGAGACTCCTATCCTTGATGCAGTGTAATACTTTATACATATTTTGTCTTATGTTAAACTTGTGGTTTGGGGAAAAAATTACTCTTTTACCAGAAAATTGGGAAATACTGTTTTTTAAATTGACATTTATGGAGCATGTAGATACATGTAGATGAAGTTTCCCAACATAATATAGTAATATCCTATAACATATTTTTCCATTGAAAAGTGAGAGTATTTGTAGTATTTTCAGTATTTACTTTGTAATTTGTAGCTTAAACCCTGTTTTAGATTATAAAGAAGTTATAATCGAAGACTGAAGTCATATGTCTTTTGTGACTGTCAAAGCAAACTCTAGGTTCTATGTGACTCTCCTTTATTTTATAGGCCTATGAAGAGTACACCAGCAAGCTAGATGCCCTCCAGCAAAGAGAGCAACAGCTGTTGGAGTCCCTGGGGAATGGAACTGAGTTTTCTGTCTCTAGCTCCGCGTCAATGGACACGGTTACATCCTCCTCTTCTTCTAGCCTTTCAGTGCTACCTTCATCTCTTTCAGTTTTTCAAACTCCCACAGATGGATCACGAAACAACCCTAAGTCACCACAGAAACCTATCGTTAGAGTCTTCCTGCCCAACAAACAGAGGACAGTGGTGAGTCGTATTTACTGTAACCAGTTTGCTGTTCCTTGTGTTGGACATTATTATCACTGACTATTCAGAGCCATGCAAATGGAACCATCCGTTTCAAACGAGGATAGAAAAGACATGATTGTTTTGTGCCAAAGTCTATATAGTTACCAGATTTATTTCTTTTAAAATTTTATTTACTTATTTGTTTTTGATTGGTTGGTTGGTTTTTTGGTTTTTTTGTTGTTACTGTTGGGTTTTGTTTTTGTTTTTGTTTTTGTTTTTTGAGACATGGTTTCACTATGTAGCCTTGGCTGGTCCAGAACACACTAAGTAGATGAGGCTGGCCTCCAACTAACAGAGATCTGTCTGCCTCTGCCTCTCAAGTGCTGGGATTAAAGGTGTGTGACAATCCATCAAACTTCATTGGCACTTAAATGTAAGTACCGGTTAAGAGTCGGTTTGGAGACTGAAGAGCTGGCTCAGCAGTTAAGAGCACTGGCTGCTCTTGCAGAGGACCTGGGTTCAATTACCTGCACTCATATGTTGAACCATAACCATCTGTAATTCCATTTGTGGGGGATTTAATGCCCTCTTCTGGCGTCCAAGGATACCAGGCACATATATGATGCCCTTTCAGACAGACAGGCAAAACACTCAAAAGCATAAAATAAAAATGAATAAATCTTTTTTTTAAAGAGGTGATCAGAATTTCATGATTTAAGCTTGTATCAGGTAAGATTCTTTCCTCTGAGTAATCTCCATTTTAAGTTGTCAGAAGTTAACTTTCAGTGCGCTTGATATTTCTGCTATTGTTTATATAACTTTTTAAAAATTGTTGTTACAAGTATCATTGCCAGGTGGCACACGCCTTTAATCCCACCACTGGAGAGGCAGAGGAAGGCAGATCTCTGAGTTCGAGGCCAGTCTGGTCTACAGAGAGAGTTCCAGGACGGCCCGGGCTACACAGAGAAACCTTGTCTTGAAAAACAAAACAAAACAAAACAAAAAAACCCACAAAACCAAGTATCATCATTAGAAACAGTGTACCAGCAAGAAACATTTAAAGCAGTAAGATTTCTGATCTGAAGTCTTCAAGTAAAGCAAATATTGTCAGCCTTAATAAATAACATTTCTATAACTTAAGCCAGTAATTTTTTGATGTATATGGTTACTTTTCTAATAAGTTGCATGCTATTTTTTTTTATGTATATATGTGTGTATGTCTGTGTGTGGGTGTGCACACTTGGAGTATGGGTGCCTACAGAGGGTGGAGAAGGCATTAGATCCCTAGGGACTAAAATTACAGGTAGTTTAGTTATGGGTCACCTGACATGGGAACTGCTGGGACCTGAACTCTGTCTTCAAGAAGAACAGTTAGTGTTTTTAACCACTGGGCCATCTCTCCAACCTTATATGGTTGCCTTTAATAAAAAGAGTTACAAATCAGCTGAAATCAAAGTAGGCTTCCTTTGTTTTCCCTGTAAGAGAACAGAAATACAAGGTACAATTGGTGTTTTTCAGTGTTCCAAAATTCCTTTTGACTTTTAAAATATGTAGAATATAGAATTCCTGTGTTAATGATCAGATTAGAAACTAACAGAGTTGCCCACTACCTGCATATGGATTTTGATCTTACTTAGAAAATAGTTTTCCAACACTGTTAATTATCAAGAGTGCGTTTGTACGTACTTTCCCTGCCTTTTCTTCCAGGAAGAGGTGAGTGTGATAAAGCAGACTTGGGATTATTTAAGTTTTGTACAGAGGAAATTCAATTTATAAAACAAACTCAGTTCCTTTACCCTCCCCCCCCCCTTTTTTTTTTTTGGTCATACATAGACTAGTTAAAATTGCTGTTCCCATACTTCCTGAGTAATACCTTTGTGTTGATATCTCCTTAAAGGGGGAACATGATGTAAAATTATTTGTAAATAGAAATTCTATCTCTGAAATAGCCTGTGTTATAAAAAGTTTATGGAAACCTATCCCATCTCCATCTCCATTTTTTAGTTGCCTGTACTTACGAGCAGAACGTGGAAAACTTTGAGGCTGGAGAGATGGCTCCGTAGTTAGGAACACTGGCTGCTCTTACCATGCACCCGCATGGCAGCTCACAGCCATCTGTAACTCAGTTCCGGGGGATCCAGTGCTCTCTCTGGCACTGTATGCATGTGATAGACAGACATACATGGAGGCAAAACACCCATACACACAAAATTTTAAAATGTCTTTGAAAAACAATATGAAAAGAGTTTAGGGTATTGGTTGCACAATGGCATGAATATTAACCTCACTGAGCGCTAATATTAAAAAATAATTAAGATAGACTTTGTTATGTGTATACTTTAATACATTTTAAAAGGAATAGTATGATAATTATATGCAAAGTTAAAATACCCCTAGTAAAATGACCCAGCCATTTTACTCTAAAGTGTTTATCTAAGCATGAAAAATAAGGATTTGTAAGTAAATGTTGCTTTGATGTTCTGTTTCTCATACTCCAAATTCTAAATGTCAATCAACAGGTAAACTGTTAAACTGGTCCCTGGTGCATATACCTGTAATCCCAGACTTGGGACACAGAAGCAGGTAGATCAATATAACTTCAAGGTTAACCTGATCTGTGTGTGGAGTTGTAGGCTAGCTAGAGCTACAGAATGAGACTCTGTCTCAAAAGTAATAAAAGCTAAAAACGGGAATTTTAAAAGAAATTGTGGAATATTGTTACGAAGAACATCATGTTAATAGAAAGAAAAGTTACTGATATTCCCATCATCCAACATAGATGAATCCCTAGAAAAGTGTGCTGTAGAAAAGAAGGCAGACAAAAATGGATGCATGCTTTGTAATTCCATTTATATAAATTCTAAAATGTACTCTTGACCACATGTAGTGGAATGCATATAATCCCAGTACAAAATAATTAGAATACTAAGTACTGTATTTAAACATACTTGTCAGTCCCTGTCCCGTCCTGTTCCCCTCCCACACTCCCACTCCCCAGCTGAGGACTGAACCCAGGGCCTTGCACTTGCTAGACAAGCGCTCTACCACTGAGCTAAATCCCCAACTCCGTTGTTGTTGTTGTTGTTATTGTTGTTGTTGTTTAACATGGGGTCTCAGAATGATTTTCCTTTATATCCTATGCTGATCTTGAACTTAAGATCTTTCTACCTCTGCTCCTCTCAAGTGCTAGGATTAAAGGTATACCCCAGCATGTTTGTTTTTTTGAGATAGGGTTTCCCAGTAACCACCTTGGCTGTTCTGGAACTCACTTTGTAGACCAGATTGGCCTTAAACTCACAGAGATCTGCCTGACTGCCACCTTAGTGCTAGGATTAAAGGCATGAGCCACCACGCCCAGCCTAGATGTTATTCTTAATATATACAGGTAGACCATACACATACCAATTAAAGAATATATACTTTTTTCAAGGATAATTAGAGATAGGATCTCTCACTGATCTGGAACTCACCATGTAGGGTAAACTGACTGGCCAGCAAGCCCTAAAGATCCAGTGTTCTTGCCTTCCCTGTGCTGGGATTACATGCACATGCCATCACATCTAGCTTATTTGTTTGTTGGTTGAGACAGGGTCTCTGTATAGCCCTGGCTGTCCTGGAACTCACTATGTAGACCAGACTGGTCTCATACTCAGAGATCCTCCTGCTGCTGCTTCCTGAGTGCTGAGATTAAAAGCATGCCCCACCACTCCTGGCTCACATCTTTTTTACATGAGCTCTCAAAATTCAACTCAGGTCATCATGCTTATGTGGTAAACACTTTACTAACTGAGCTCTCTCCCAGCCCTAATTCAGGCCTTTAATTCAGGGCAATCTTTCTGCCTCAACCTCCTGAATGTTAATTAGAGTTATAGGCATGAGCCACCATGCCTGGCATTTGTTATCTTCTTATTGCTATGATAGAGACCATGACCAACTTGAGAAGAAAGTAAGCAAGTTTATGTGGCTTACTCTTCCATATCACAGTTGAAGGAAATTAAGGCAGGAACTCAAGGCAGGGATCTGAGGTAGGAACTGAAGCAGGGGCTATGGAGAAACACTGTTTACTTGCTTGCTCCTCATGGCTTCTCAGCCTGCTTTCTTATCCCATCTGGGACCACTTGCCCAATGTAGCTCCACTTCCAGTAAGTTAGGCCCTCCCGTATCAATCATTAATCAAGAAAATGCCCTCATTTCAAGGCATTTTCCCAATTAAGATCTTCTCTCCCAGATCGGTCTATATCAAATTGTCAAGAAACCAACCAGCACACAGTTGAGTCTCTGTTGTATTTTTAACTGAAAACAATCCTCTTGCTAAAATGACATACTTTGGAGTAGCTTATTCTGATCTGTGTAACCACTTTGTAAAAAAAAAAACTATAAATATCTATTTTACAGGCAAATCCTACAAAACATTTAAAGAATTGTAAAATACCAGTCATAAACTTTATGTCTTGGACCACATGAGAATTTGTCTCAAGAAAAGAAAAACAATAGGTTGTGAGTTTTCCTTTTGAGCTATTTAGAAAGTTTTAAATACTTGGGAAAGTATTAAGAACCATATATTACAGAGCTCCTACTCAGCTACAATGAATAGATTGTTAATATTTGCTTTATATTCTCCACACACAAATTACATTCTCTTATCAATCACATTCTCCTGTTGAACATCCTGTTCCCTACTAAAAATAACCCCTATGATAAATGTGGTGAACATTCAGTCACATTTTATTACGTATGTATCCATGTTAGTATTTTGTTTTTTAATTGATTAAAAAAAAAAGTAGGATAGTACCATTATGTATGTAATGTCCAGGATTAAATTCAAAATTTGGATTTCACAGTGTGCATTTATATATTCATTCGTTCCATTGAATTGTTATCAGCTATTCCATTTTTGCATATCCTTTCTCTGGTATTATTATTATTGTTGTCATTATTATTACTATTATTACAAATAGTGCTAAATGTAAGTACCTTTTTATAGGACTAAAAACAATTTCTGGGGACAGAGAATGCATGCATAGTTCAAAGGTTCTTTTAAATATTATTTTATTAATTTGTATATATGAGCCTGATGAGTTTATTGCACCATGGGTATGCTCTTTAGGTAAAGGTGCTTGCTGCAAGTCTAATTTTTGTATTCTCTTGGTAAAAGGAGAGAAGCAACTCCCTAAAGTATTCCTCTGAATTCCACATGTGTACTCATACACACCCATACCCACCCACAACACACACCCATGCAAAAATAAAAATGCAAGAAGAAAATAAATGAATATAATTTAAAAATAAAACCATGCCCTATTTGAAAGACTTAAATTCTCACCAGTATAAATAAGTAGGCTTAAAGAAATAGGTTGAGAGTAAAAGGATATTATTCAATAGAATAAATGGTACAGCCCCAGGAAATATCCTCCCTCTATATTTTTGGCCACAGTGAAACAAAAACTGAAGGTGTACATTTTTTGTAGGCAGGAAGAATAATATCGGTTTCACAAAAGTTCTAAGCTTTTCTAACAATGAAAGAGCTTCTTTTGTCCTTAGATAAGTTCAACTGATTGACCTATTTTGATTTGATTAGGACCACAATTGAATAGTAAAAGATACCACCTTTATAAATCCATTCCATTGGCCCTGGTTCTTTACAAGTTAAATTCAATTAATTCTAACATTGTCTTTATTCTGTTAAGTCTTTTGGGGTATAGAAAGAGATTCTCTTCTTGCTTTAATAAGACTATGTTGTAAGCATAGCATATCGCAGTCTTCCTTAAAAACAATGTTGTCGGTCTAATAGAGCTGAAAAAGACTCAACATCAAGATTAATTATCATAAAATCAGAAAGCTATGTCTTAGTTAGAGTTATTATTGGTGTGATGAAACACCATAACCAAAAACAACTTGGAGAGGAAAGAGTTATCTGGCTTAAATTTCCACATCACTATTCATCATTGAAGGAAGTCAGGAGAGGAACTCAGACAGGGCAGGAACCTGGAGACAGCTGATGCAAAGGCCATGGAGGAGTGCTGCTTACTGGCTTGTTCCTCATGGCTTACTCAGTCAGCTTTCTTATAGAACCCGGGACCACCAGCCCAGGGGTGGCACCACCCACAATGGCCTGGGCCCTCCTCAATCAATCACTAATGAAGAAAATGTTCTACAGGCTTACCTGCAATGCTGTATGTATATATTTATTTATTAAGTGGATGAATGTTCTGTTTTGTGCAAGAACAGCCAGTGCTCTTAACTGCTGAGCCATCTCTCCAGCCCCTCCAGTTTATAGAAGCATTTTTTTTCAATTGAGATTCCCTTCTGTCAGATGATTATAGCTTGTGTTAGGTTGGCATAAAACTAGCCAGCTATATATTTAAAGTTGTGTTCAAATCTACATATTATTTTGCATATGTATTCTATGTCAGTTTATTTAAGGGCTAACTGTATCATGTTTATATATACCACAAGCTTGCCTTTACCCTACCAAGCCGACCATGACACACTTGTAATCCAAAATGCTGGGAAGCAGGAAGGACAAGATTGCAGACTAATTCTTGGGTACATAATTTATGGACTACATGAAATCTTGTCTTGAAAAGAAAAAAGGGGGAAAAATGAATTACACTATCAAGGTACTAGCACAAATAACTCAGTGTATAACATTTTTGATGTCCAACCAAATTTTAAAGTGACTCCTTAAAGTTTTGTAAATAACTTTGCACTATAGAAGAATTTAAACATGTGTAAAGTAATGAATTCTCATGGATAATCAATAATTATTTCAATTTTTTTATGATGAAGTTTGAACATTTTGTTTAGGTGTGAATCTTCCTGTGGCAAATAAATATTCAGATGAGTACATATATTGTTATTGGCTCAGTAACATGAACTCATGGCTGACATCCCTATGGTTGAGGCCTGAAGTAAGTTTCCTCAACACACACATAACGAGTCTTTCTCTGTCGTGCCAGCCAGCTCCCAAAAAATGATGGGGAGACTTCTTAATAATTACGAAAGCTCGGCCTATAGCTTAGTACTTCTCCCTATATTTGTTTTATTCTATCACTACATATGAGATTCTAGAGAAGGGCAAGTGTCCAGATAGAGACACTAGAGAACTAAACATCAAGTATCAATCAGATCAGTGTCTGTCTGTCTCTCTGTGTGTGCCTGCCTGCCTTCCTGACAACCCTTGTCTGTCTGTCTGGGTGGGTGGGTGGGTGAGTGATGGTGGTATATATGCATGTGTGTATGCCTGTGAGTGCATGAACTTGTAGAGACCAGAGATCAATGGGAGGTGTCTTTATTACTGGTTTTTGTTTTTGGTTTTTGGTTGTTGGTTTTTTTGGGTTTTTTTTTGTTTGTTTTGTTTGTTTGTTTGTTTTGAGACAGGGTCTCTCTGTGAACCTAGAACTTACTCCCCTAGATTGGCTAGCCAGTGACACCCCTTCCCCAGAGTCTACACTGGAGTTAAAGACGTACGCTGCCACATTCAGCTTTTTAGTGGGTACTAAAGACCCAAATGCAGGTCTTCATGCTTGAGCAGCAAAAACATTACCCACTGAGGTACCTCTCCAGCCTCCGCATATATCCTAACACATATTTTCTTCTGCTTTATTTAGAGTAGTATGGCATCTCTTAATGATCATTAATATAACTGAAAACTTATACAGCTTTCACGTTTGGTCAAAATTAATTTTACAGCTAGATATGGTAGCATCCGCCTGTGCTTATGCAGTTGAGAGGCTGACATAGGAAGATCTAGAACTTTAGACTAGCCTGGGCTACAACAGTCACTGTCTCAAAAACAACAACAAAAATTTTTATTTTACTTTGAGTGTTGACCTCTAAGTGTTGTCAGTGGTGGGACCATTGTATTGGTGTATATAGTGTAGAAAATACTGTTATATTTTCTGTTCATATATATGAATATGTAATTTTAATAAAATACCAGTCTTTTTTTTCAGACAATCTGTGTAGTCCTGATTGCCCTGAAGCTTGCTATGTAGACCAGGCTGGCCTTGAACTCACAGAAATCCTGCTGACTCTGCCTCCCAAGAGCTAGGATTAAAGTCATGCACCACCACACCCAGCCTTAATTTTTAAGTTGGTAAAATAATCGTTACTTGATATAATTTTCTTTGACTAATAAGTAAATTATAGACGTGATATTATATTTGACTCAAGGAATCCATGTAATATTTTAAAGATGTTATAAGGTAAATGACTGAGTTTTATGAAATTATTTGAAAGAAAACCTCATTCCCCTTACCTTTTATGCATATTTATGTCATAGGTACCCGCAAGATGTGGCGTTACAGTCCGAGACAGTCTAAAGAAAGCGCTGATGATGAGAGGTCTTATCCCAGAATGCTGTGCTGTTTACAGAATTCAGGATGGGTATGGTTTGTATGTGTTGTGTGATTTTCTTTGAAAAGAAATGAGACATAAAGCTTTGAGTTTGTTTTGTAGTCTTTATCCAAATCTAGGGAATTGAAAATCAACCTCAGAGACTGGAGAGATGGCTCAGTGAGAGCACTGGCTGTTCTCCCAAAGGACCTGGGTTCCGTTTCCAGCACCCACATGACAGCTCACAGCCATCTGTAACTCTGGTTCCAAGGAATCTAAAACCTTGTGGTCTCCTCAGGCAGGCAGGCAAAATGCTCATACACAATAGGAAGGAAGGAGGGAGGGAGAGAGGGAGGGAGGGAGGGAGGGAGGGAGGGAGGGAGGGAGGAAGGAAGGAAGGAAGGAAGGAAGGAAGGAAGGAAGGAAGGAAGGAAGGAAGGAAGGAAGGAAGGAAGGAAGGAAATATTTTTTACCAAAAGATTTAGAACATCAAATTAAAAATTGTGCTAATACTACTCTTGAAGAAATCTTGAAGGCTATTGTAATTTATGTGGTTATACTGTTTATTCCTGTGGCAAATAAATGCCTTTATTAGAGTTTATAATTTTTGTAATTGGTGAACCATTAGAACAGTGGTTCTCAACCTGTGGGTCACAATCCCTCTAGAGAGTCTAAACGGCCCTTTTACAGGGTCACCTAAGACTGTCAGAAAACACAGACGGTTACATTACAGTTCATAACAGTAACAAAATTACGGTTATGAAGTAGCATTGAAAATAATTTTATGGTTGGGGGTCACCACCACAAGAGGAACTGTATTAAAGGGTTGCAACATTAGGAAGGTTGAGAACCACTGCTTGAGAATGTGATTAGTTTAGATAATGTGCCTTTGTATAGTCCTCCTTTTTAAATACAAGCTCATAGTTCCACAAAAAGTCTACCAAAATTAACATTTTATATTGAAGCATTTTTCATAAATAATATTGTTCCAAGATGTTTATGTTTGGATTCTACATTTTGAGGCATGTTGTTCCTTGAATGCTCTTTTTCTCTGAATTGGTAGATAAGACCATACCTGTGTGTTTTGGGGGTGCTTGTTTGTTTGTTTGTTTGTTTGTTTTAGTTTTTCAAAACAGGCTTTCTCTGTGTAGCCTTAGCTGTTCTTGGCTGTTCTGGAACTCACTCTGTAGACTAGGCTCAAAGAGACCCACCTGTCTCTGCCTCCCTAGTATTGGGATTAAAGGCGTACGCCACCACTGCCCAGTTTTGTTTTTTAAACCCCAGATACAATCTGGGTTTGGCTGTTGTACATTTTTCTGGAACTGACTTAAAAATGAATATATTTACACTGCTCTTTGTCTAAGAGTAATACACTTACTAGAATTAAACTTAAAATTTAAGATTTTGGGGTTTTTTTGGTGTTTTTTTTTTTTTTTTTTTTGGTTTTTCAAGATAGAGTTTCTCTGTGTAGCTTTTGTGCCTGTCCTGTATCTCACTCTGTAGACCAGAGCTGGCCTTGAACTCATAGAGTTCCACCTGGCTCTACCTCCTGAGTGCTGGGATTAAAGGCATGCGCCACTGCCTCCCAGCTAAAATTAAGAAATTTTTAATGATGGAAAACCAGATATTCAAACCTCCTTATTATTAGCTCCTCCATAACCATGTTCATATCTTCAGCATGCTGTTTATAAATATTTTGGGGTACAGTAACCAAGGGCTGGAGAGATGGCTTAGCAGTTAAGAGCACTCACTGGCTGCTCTTCCAGAGGTCCTGAGTTCAATTTCCAGCAACCACATGGTGGTTCACAACCATCTATAGTGAGGTCTAATGCCCTCTTCTGACATAAAGTTGTGCATGCAGATAGAACACTCATATACATAAAATAAATAAATCTTTTTTTAAAAAAATCAAGAAAGAGACTGGAGAAATGGCTCAGAGGTTAAGAGCACTGACTGCTCTTCCAGAGGTCCCAAGTTCAATTCCCAGCAACCACATGGTGGCTCACAACCATCTATAATGAGATCTGGTGCCCTCCTCTGGTGTGCAGACATACATACAAACAGAACACTGTATACATAATAAATAAATAAATCTTTAAAAAAAATCAAGACAGGTTTTGCTTATATTTTTTTTCAGAGAGAAGAAACCAATTGGCTGGGACACTGATATTTCCTGGCTTACTGGAGAGGAGTTGCATGTAGAAGTACTGGAGAATGTTCCACTTACAACACACAACTTTGTATGTACCTTTCCATATTTGAACTGTCAAAAAATGGTCAGTTTCTTTTGACTGTTTTTAAATTTAGGGAATATGAAATAGAGATAAGTAATTTTGTGATTGATAATTTACCTAAGTTCTGTTCTTTAAAATCTTGTGTTTAAAGAATTTTATTTTAATATTAATTCTTTCTTTGTAACTTAATAAACATGTAACATGTCTTTTTAAAAGAACAAAAATTAGGGGCTGGAGAAATGTCTCAGTGGTTAAGAGTACTGGCTGCTCTTCCAGAGGACCCAGGTTCAACTCCCAGCACCCACGTGTAGCTCACAACTGTCTGTAATTCCAGTTCCAGGGGATCTGACACCCTCATACAGATATACATGCAGGCAAAACACCAATGTACATAAAATTAAAATAAAATAAGTAATTAAAAAAGGAACAAAAATTAGTATGATGTAAAAGTCTATCTAGTAAAGTGAAATTTTCCTAGAAGTCAGCATTTGTATAGATGAGTAGGTAATTGTATGGTTTTCTGTATACACAAATGCATGGTGGTCAGCCCAAAGTTTACTTGTTTTCTCTTCATTACTTCCTATTCTTTCTTTCTTAAGGGAAAACTAGGCTCATGCTGGGTGATGGTCCTTATTTTTAATTTTCTCATCAGTAGAACTTGTGAATGTCAATTTTTTTAGTTACACCTAGCTTTGTTCTTGTTATGATTGCCTAGTAGCCTATAAAAATAGAATTTGGCGCCTTTCCTCTATTAATAGAAATATAAATTTCTTTATTTATAAAATACTATGTGCTAAGTTAGACTGCCTATATCTTGACATACACATTTCTGAAGAATAAGGTAATGGATAGGAAAGTAGAAAAGTTGGGTATTGAACTCTCCTTGAGACTTTTCCTTTTGTTTTTTGTATTTGGTAAAACCTAGCTTAAGTTTGTTACTAGCATGCAACAGCCTCCTAATCACCACCCCTCAACCATCCATCTTTAGATATGCTTAGATTCCAGACTGAGCATAAGCAATGTCCCAGAAGAAATAATAGATCTTTTTAGGTTTACCTTTATTCACAAAAATATCTTTGCAGACATAGGGTTTTCTTAAAATTCATACTCAAATGCATATCCACTTATTTTTACTCCTTCAGAGGTTCTGCTCTCTTCTCTATTTCCCTTCCTCCCTCCACCCCCACATGTGTGTTGATGTATGTGTATATAAAACCAACCACATATACATAGTTTGAATAAATAGCAGGAAGAACGCACTAGGTAGGCAAATGAAGGATGTTCAGGAATTCATGATACAACAAACCGTCAGTGAGTAAGGATTTGAGTAGTTGGCTAAAAGGTCAGATTTTGTGTGTGTGTGTGTGTGTGTGTGTGTGTGTGTGTGTGTGTGTGTGT
>CABHPR010141523.1:40877-79894 GCA_902168415.1 Peromyscus melanophrys
GTGTGTGTGTGTGTGTGTGTGTGTGTGTGTGTGTGTGTGTGTGTGTGCGCGTGTGCGTGTGTGTGTGTGTGCGCGTGTGCGTGCGCGCGCGCTTTGTTTTCTGAAATAATGGCAGCATCACTAAAGATGCTTACTTTGGCAATTATTCACTATATAAATGAATATCAAAGGAGGTATTTTCACTTCTGTATAATCACAGGCAAATGGGAAAGGAGGAAAGCTAGAAACAACTTTGACTTTTTCACATGCTTTCTCAGGTGATGGGGAGACTAATGAAAACAGACCTCACTATATAAAGGTTTGTGAAAGGCCAGAGTGGATTATGTGCCATTCTATAATTTTGAGTAACTGTTCATTAAATATTTTTTGAAAATAGAGTTTTGAGCTGGGCATGGTGGCACACACCTTTAATCCTATCACAGGGAGACAGAGACAGGCAGATCATTGGGAATTCAGAGACAGCCTGGTCTACATAGTAAGGCCCTGTCTCAAAAAAGAAAGTAAGTTTCAGAGCAGATGTGGTTTTCCATACCTGGAATCCTGGTACATGGGAGGCAGAAGCAAGAGGCTGGTTGAAAGTTCAAGATCATCTTCTATCACGAAAACCATTTAAACAGAGAGAAGGTAATTTGATGTTAAAATCAAATGTATCATGAATGTATCATTTATATGTAATAAAGTATATAAATTTCTAAGTTATGTTTCAGGTAACTACTGCCATAGGTTTATGTATATACTGGATCATGATATAAAATAAACTATATTTATTACTTACTGATTATGGTTTTTAAAAAGTGAAAACCTAGATGATTGAAAATACACAACTAAGAATGGTCATCCTTACTATCAACATTCTGAAATAGTCATTAAGAGTTCTCTGTTACATAATTTTCTGCCTATTACCTACTGTGGCACATAAATGTATAATTTCTCCCTTTGGGAAGAAAGATCCCTTTAGTATAGTGCTGTTTCTTTGATACCTGTTGTACATTAAAAGTCACTGATAATTTTTTCAAGATTTTTGAACATTTATTTATTTTGTTATACGAAGAAGTTCATCTGAAAGCATAGACTAAAAATAAGTCCACATCAGACATTCTTCCAGAGGTGTCTTAAGAATATGTTAAAGTTTAAGGGGGAGAAGTTTCCTTTCTTACTATTGAAATTTCAGAGCTAAACTTTAAAAGTTGCTGAATTCAACAATAATATCTCCTGTGTTACAAACAATTCAGTTCATAATTCTGTTGTCAGATAAAATAATTCCCATTACACCTTAATAAAATTACAGTGTTGATTTCATGAAGCCACTGATAATTTTTAATAGTTTCTGTTTTAAGCTCTTGGGTAATTGTTTTTATATTACTAAATATCTTTTAGCCACAGTTTCTTGCTTTATCAACTTTCGACATCATATGCTGGTTGCTGATTTTATTAGGATTAGCTCATTTGCAGCATTATGGCCCTTTCTCCTCTCTTCCATCTTGTTGTTCTGCTCGACAACTATGAAAGTTTAAATAAGTATATCTTTGTTTCTTGTGCTGGTAGCTCTGGCAACTGTTTTTCTTACTTTTCCTCTTAGTGCATTAATTAAATGATACCTTGGGCTTTTCTTCCTCTTTTTTTCTACTTTTTAATGTTGTCAAGCTTGAAATCAGTTATTCTTTTTAATTCAATTTTTAAATTTTTTTTGAGAATTTCATACATGAGTCTTTTTAAATGTTGCTTGATGACCTCTTGGGATTGGATAACACATCAGGGGTCTCAGTTCTTGTATTTGTTGTATCATCTTGACTTCTGAGTTGTTTTTTTGTTTTTTTGTTTGTTTGTTTGTTTGTTTTTGTTTTTCGAGACAGGGTTTCTCTGTGTAGCTTTGCGCCTTTCCTGGAGCTCACTTGGTAGCCCAGGCTGGCCTCAAACTCACAGAGATCCACCTGCCTCTGCCTCCCGAGTGCTGGGATTAAAGGAGTGCGCCACCATCGCCCGGCTGACTCCTGAGTTTTTAAGTTGGATATTAGGATGAAATAGTATTTCAACCCCCCTGGTTTTTAATATTATATTTTGGTATGTGACTTTATATGCTATAATTATATTTAAAAATTGTTATTTTAAGTAAGAGAGTGAATGTGTTGGTTTATAAAAGGATTCTTGCAAGTATTTGAAACCCTTTATGATTTTTCACTTTGCAGGTACGGAAAACTTTTTTCACCTTAGCATTTTGTGACTTTTGTCGAAAGCTGCTTTTCCAGGGTTTCCGCTGTCAAACATGTGGTTATAAGTTTCACCAGCGTTGTAGTACAGAGGTTCCACTGATGTGTGTTAATTATGACCAGCTTGAGTAAGTAATCCACAAAGAACCTCTTTGCTACTACTTTATAGTTAAATTTTCATAATGTGACACTAGTATACTTTGAAAGCCAGTGAGGGATGTTCTGCACGGTGCACTTGTTACAGGATATTTAAAGTCTGATCAGGAAGTAACACGTAGTGCAGGTGGCTCTTCTCTCCCAGATAAAGGAACATTGAATCCACTGCACATGAAGTTTACATTTCATGCTCTCTTCCTTAGAAAACCACTTGTATATAGTTTGGGGGTGGATATAGAACAATGTTTGAATTAAGAACAGTGAGTCTGATTCTGTGATCTATTTTACTAATTATGTTGGTATTCTTTCCTCACGCTTCACCTCACCCATGTCTGTCTGTTTCACCTTTGGCCCTTTTCCTTTTATTTAAAGGAATAATTATATACAATTTATTTCTTTCTAAAATTTCTTTATAGTATGTCTAATAGACTAGATGTACTCTATTGTAATCTTTTTCTGTAATTCTTTTTGTTGCTGCTGAAATGGAATTTGACTTTTAAGTAAATTATAATGATATATCCAACTTAGCAGCTACTCAGGAGGCAGAAGCCTCTGTAAGTTCAAGGCCAGCTTGGTCTACACAATGAGTCGGGGCTATGCAGTGAATCTGTCAAAGAAAAAAAACAAAAAGAGTAATCTAGCTTACCACTAGATAGTTTCCTTTTAGTTTTTAAACCGCAAAGCATGTTTTTCCCCCTGTAATATATAGAAATTGATTGAAAAGAACAATTAGTTTTAGATCTCAGCTTGCCCTTGAAAGTACAATATAATTTGTTGCCGAGTGGTGGTGGCACATGCCTTTAATCCCAGCACTTGGGAGGCAGAGGCAGATGGATCTCTGTGAGTTCGAGGCCAACCTGGGCTACAGAGTGAGTTTCAGGAAAGGCGCAAAGCTACACAGAGAAACCCTGTCTCAAAAAAACCAAAAAAAACCCAAACAGTGTAATTTGCTAAAGAACCCTTTAGACAAAAATATACTTAATTGAATTTTAACAGTTGTTTGCAAAAGTAAAACTTGATCTCTCGTATTTTTCCATTACCTCTGTGTTCTCGTGTATTGAAGCTTCTGGGTTTTGCACAAGTTAGGTTTGTTTTGTTTTGTTTTGTTTTTGCCTCACAGTTTGCTGTTTGTCTCCAAGTTCTTTGAGCATCACCCAGTACCACAGGAGGAGGCTTCCTTAGCAGAGACTGCCCTTACATCTGGATCCCCTTCTGCACCCCCCTCAGATTCTATTGGGTATGATTTGATTCCTGCTGTTTAATGACATGCTATTTGAACTGCCTTCCTGTGGATCTTTTGGGTAATTGTAAACCTTTCCAACATTGGAGCTGTTAAATTACGGATATTTTCCCCCAATAATGTATTTTATCACAGCATTCAAGCATTTACATGCATTTGTACAGAATGGGATTAAAAGCCTGGTATGGTGGTTACACCTTTAATCTCAGCACTCGTGAGGCAGAAGCAGGCAGATCTTTGTGAGTTGGAGGCTGGCCTGGTCTACACAGTAAGTTATTACCTTGAAAAAACAAAAACACACATAATCAATCAATCACTGGGATTAAAGCTGGTGTAGACTATATTTTAAGATAAACTGTGAAAAAAAAGCAACATAAAATTTTTTTGTTTTGGTTTTTTTCTTTTTGTTTTGGAGCTGAGGATCGAACCCAGGGCCTTGCGCTTGCTATGCAAGCGCTCTATCACTGAACTAAATCCCCAACCCCACAACATAAAATTTTTACACTCTTTTATTTACCATTTTATCAAGTAATGTTACGACTTCTACTTAAAAAAATTAACAGACAAGTTGATGACAATTTTTTTAAAAGTACAAATCATAATAGAGTATTATTAAACTTTGTGATAAAATAAATATTCTGTATTTATAGAATGCAAGAAAATATAATGTACTCAAGAATGTGTAATGGAGATGAGATTTGAACTTATCTTTAAAAAATTGCTAGAAGCTGAGTGAACTTAGGGTATCAAAGCCGGTATCCTTAGGGTCCAGAGAAGAAAGCAGGTTTCAGAGTCAGTCAAAAGCTTTTCTAAATTCAGAAGTAGCATTTGTGAGCCCGATGTGATGCACACTTCTAGAATCCCAGCACTTAGTAGGCTGAAGCAGAAAGTTGGTGAGTTTGACCCTAACCTTTGCTACATAACAATAAAAAACTGGAAGAGGAAAAATGCCATGTGTGTGACCAAGTAGTAAAGAATCTTGACATTTAGGCTGGTATTTACTTGAGATATGACGACATGGGAGAATAAAGGTTTTCAAACAAGTTACCAATGTGATACAAATTACTTTAAAGGGAAAATTCACTTAGCAGTGAAATACAGATAGACAGGGAAAAAAATAGGGTGAAGAAGACAACCTAAGCTGCAGGGAAAGCAATATGCAGAAAGGAAGGATATTCTTAAAGGACAAAAAAAGTAGTAAGATGCTATCAGTTTAGGAGGAAAAGCAAGAATTTACTGTAAAAGTATCTCCAAGGCATTATATTCATAGTAAGAAAAGAGACAATATTTTAAGTTGGCTCTTAAATATTTTTTGCATAGGTCTGTTACTCTTTTCCCATTGTAATTGAGGCAAGATTATTTATGCCGTGTCTGGAAGTATATAATTTTGAAAAAGGACATTTCCAGATAGCATTCTGGCTTAGAATGTTTCAGAAGTATTTGTTTTAATTTTACCTGCTTCCTCCTATTCTTCACAGTACGTTATTTCTTTGGACCTTAAAAAAACTATTTATGTATTGTGTGAGTGGTGATATGTAGGTGTTTGTGTAAGTGTGAAATACCATGGTCCTTGTGTAGAAGTCAAGGGACAACTTTCTGGAGTCAGTTCACTCCTTCCACTGTGGAACCAGGGATCAAACTGAGGTGCTTAGGCGAGGACAGGCATTTACACACACACCCATCTGTCCGGCCCATACTTCTTTATAGACTTATACCAGACGGAATGATAACAATAAGTTGATACTTTTAATAGGTCTGCAATTTTTATGAAGCCAGTCTTCCTAAGGTCTAATGGGTTACAAAAAATCAACAAAATAAATATCTATTTCCAGGAGTAGTGACTCATTTCTATAATCTCAGTACTTGGGAGGCTGAGACAAGAGGATTGCCATGAATTTGAGGTCAGCCTAGGCTAGAGCAAGACCTAGTCTCAAAAATAAATTGGAGGATAAGTATGTAGCTCAGTCAATAGAGTGCTTGCCTAGCATGCACAAAGCCTTGAATTTTATTCTCAGCATCACATATACTAGACATGCTGGTTAACTCTAATCCCAGTACTTGGGAATAGAAGGAGAATCAGAAGTTCAAGATCATGCTCAGGAAGTGTTAGGCAGCCTAAGACACATGAGACCCTATTTTAAAAGGGGAGGGAAGGAGGTGGGATAGAGAGATGGCTCAGCAGCTAAGCTGTGCAAGAATGAATAACAGAGTTCAGATCTTAGCACCCTCATAACAGCCCAGGCATGCTTCCTTGCACACCTGTGAGGCTAGCAGCAAAGGGGTAGAGACAGGAGGATTGCTAGGACTAGCTGGCTTGCAATCTAGTTGAAAGGGTTCAAGTTGCAGGTCAAGGAGAGACCCTTCTGTAAATAAGGCGGAAAGTAATAGAGAAGGCCACCTGATGACCTCCTTTGGGTTCTGGCATGGGTATACCTCTCCCTGTACCCCACCCACCCACCCACCTCCCCCCACACACACACAGAATTGGGGATGTGTGTGAGATGAGGTAGCTCCTCAATAGGTAGAGTCCTTGCCATAAAAGCATGACTATGTAAATTTGACAAAGGCCAAATGTGGTGGTAATCCCAGCATTCCTAGAGCAGGATGGGAGATAGAAGCAAGAATATCAGCAGAAGTCTACACAGCACAGCAGTAACAAGAGACCTTGCCTCAAAAATAGGAAGAGAACTGGCTCCAAAGACATTCTTACCTCCATGTGTGCACCATGGGATGTGCACACCTACAAACACACACACAATAAGTTTTAAAACTAAAACAGAGTTTTATTTTAAATAGTGAATATATTTTTATATCACTAGGAAATGTAACCACTATGTAGTTTTGTCAGATGGTAACAGTTATCTCTGTTGGCTCTGTTATTAGTTGTATGTTTTTATAAATGATAGAATCAAAATGTTGTTGTGATTTTAATTAATCCTTTGGCTATGGCAGTTTCTCCTGACAGAGTCTATAGACCTGTGATGCTTTTCTAATGGTAGGTCCCAGTTCTGTGAGCAGAGTTGTAGAATATAATGAAATGAGCTTGGCCTCTCTGAAGGGTCATAATGGTAACAATACAGTTTGCCTTCCAGTATAGGAATGCTGTTTTAAAACTAAGAAAGCATTTGCCTCTGCCACATGTATTTTTTTCTTGACTAGAGTGAAATGGATTCTGGTCTTGAAAAATGTGCAAACTTCTCTACAAGTTAATCTCCTAATGATTTTATATCAGTGTGTAAAATTACCTTTGTAAAGATAGAAGCCAGTTGTATTTAGTCAGGGTTCTCTAGGGGAACAGAACTTATAAAATGAACTTAGAGTGTGTGTGTATGTGTGTGTCTACATATCTATATCTAGATAAAATATGTTTATAGATTTTTATATGAATTTATTAGAATGGCTTACAGGCTGTGGTCCAGCTAGTCCAACAATGACTGTCCACTAATGGAAGGTCCTACAGTCAGTGGTTGTTCAGTCTGGGTGTCTCAGTTGGTTTTCACTGTGTGCCCGAGTCCTGAAGTAGTCTCTAATGCCCATGAAGAAGTGTACTTGCTAATGAGAACAAGAGCAGGCAGGCAAAGAGCAAGCGGCAGACTTCTTCTGTGTCCTTGTATATAGGCTGCCAGCAGATGGTGTGGCCCAGATTCTAGGTGGATCTAGTTACATCAAAAGATCTGGATTAAAGGTAGATCTTCCTACCTCAAAGATCCAGATTAGAAGTGGATCTTCCCACTTCAAAGGGTGTAATTAAGAAAACAATCCCACACAGGTGTTCCCAGATGTTTGCATTTTAGTTAATTCCAGATGTAGTCAAGTTGACAGTCAAGAATAGCCATCGGCCGGGCGGTGGTGGTGCACGCCTTTAATCCCAGCACTCGGGAGGCAGAGCCAGGTGGATCTCTGTGAGTTCGAGGCCAGCCTGGTCTCCAAAGCAAGTTCCAGGAAAGGCGCAAAGCTATACAGAGAACCCTGTCTCGAAAAACCAAAAAAAAAAAAAAAAAAAAAAGAATAGCCATCATGTCAATTATGTTCTGTATTACAATATTGCATTTGTTACTAGTCCTGACAACAATTATAATGGTCCCGAAACAAGTATGGGTATAACAAGAAATTTTGAAAAATTAATATATTGCCTAGTGTAGAATACAAAGTAAGAGATAATTACTTCCTTTTTTGTATATCAGTGAACAGAAACAGTCACTTTGTTTGCTTCAAAAAATTTTAAATAGTTTCACCTAAAACTGAAATCTTAAACTATTAGTAATTTGCTAGGGATGTCTTTTTATATGTTGTGAATGTGTTGTTCTGACTGGTTGATACATAAAACGCTTATTGGCCAGTAGCCAGGCAGGAAGTATAGTATAGGTGGGATAAGCAGAGAGGAGAATGCTGGGAACAGGAAGGCTGAGTCAGGAGTCTCCAGCCAGACACAGAGGAAGCAAGATGTCAAGGCAGAACTGAGAAAAGGTACCAAGCCACATGGCTAAACACAAATAAGAATTATGGGTTAATTTAGGTGTAAGAGCTAGTCAGTAATAAGATTGAGCTAATGGCCATACAGTTCATAAATAATATAAGCTTCTGTGTGTTTACTTGGGTCTGAGCGGCTGTGGGACTGGCAGGTAAGAGAGCTTTGACCTGACCACCGGCAGGCGGGGACACAAGAAATCTTCTAGCTACAGTAACTTTCTAAGGAGTGTTAGAATTAAAATGCTGTTTATTTTTATTTTTAAAAAGGATTGTGGAAGGGTTAGTAAAAAGATATGCCACTGGGAGAAAGTCATCTAGAGGCTGGCCAAGTCCTCCATAGATGTTATCAATTACCTTGCTCCAAGGAAGATGCCACAGCATGCAGTTTTTTTAAAACAATGAGAGTTGGGAATATACTAGCTTAAATTAAACAAAATCAAAACAGACTAAATGAGAACATACCTGTTACCTAACCAGACTTGTGGTGGATGGGCCCACACTCTTTTTGGGAAGATATTCATGAGAAGCCAAATTATTATTAGATTTTTTTTTTTTGTTAAGCATTGAATTAAGACTTTGTGTACATATTTGAATACGTTGGAGTATGGTAATGAAGTATTTTCCATAATTATCATATACTTGCCTTCAAGGCTAGACAAGTTAACTTTGAACCAAGGCACACCTTCACCCTCCAGATGGTATTAATATATCACATTGATTTTATGTAACAAGCCTCATCTTTTACCAGATTAGATGCAGGGTTTTGTTTCTCCTTGTTTCTGGATCACTGTCCTTTGTATACAGAGTTCTGGCTTGTTATTCAGTTCATATTTCTGTCATAGTCTTAACTCAGTAAATTTCAGGAAAGATTTATTGCCTGTCTACCTGTTCTAGGTCACATTTTATATTGATTATACTATTTTATGGAGTTCTGGTTAATTCAGGTTTTCCGGTTTTTAGTCCTGAGTTAAAGGGATCTATTGTTCTAAGAATACAAGTAGCTTATCAGTTTGTACTTCACAATACTTTATTAACTAGTAGCATTTAACTGTTTAAAAATTCCTTAGCAAAGGCCATGTTTAGCTTTATAAAGGAAGAATAAGGACAGCTTTTGACACAAACTGAGAGTTTCTTGATAGCCAGAAAACATAAAGGACACAGATGAAACATGGTAACTTTCCCAAAATCCAATTCCATTAATTGTAATTGGGTTTATGCTCAATCTTTTAGTGAATAATGTTTTTGCTGTTCATTTCTAAACACTCATGTAGTTAATATCTCTTAAAGTGTTTTCCTGCCGGGCGTTGGTGGCGCACGCCTTTAATCCCAGCACTCGGGAGGCAGAGACAGGCGGATCTCTGTGAGTTCGAGGCCAGCCTGGGCTACCAAGTGAGCTCCAGGAAAGGCGCAAAGCTACACAGAGAAACCCTGTCTCAAAAAACAAAAAAAACAAAAAAAAAAGTGTTTTCCTTTATCTTTATGACCATGTGCTC
The DNA here is from genome assembly GCA_902168415.1 of Peromyscus melanophrys. Taxonomy (NCBI): domain Eukaryota; kingdom Metazoa; phylum Chordata; class Mammalia; order Rodentia; family Cricetidae; genus Peromyscus; species Peromyscus melanophrys. The sequence continues at coordinate 50,444 of CABHPR010141523.1, forward strand.
CAGATTCTGATGACATGCTTTATTCAGAAGCTTTTTTTTCCCCACTCTTAACCTTTACTCCTCAAATTTTCATTCTATCCTTTCCTATTACTTTTTTTTTAAAAAAAGATTTATATATTTATTATGTATACAGTTTTCTGTCTGCATGTGTGCCTGTAGGCCAGAAGAGGGCATCAAATCTCATTATAGATGGTTGTGAGCAGCTATGTGGTTGCTGGGAATTGAACTCATGACCTCTGGAAGAACAGCCTGTGCTTGTAACCTCTGAGCCATCCCTCCAGCCCTACTTTTTTCTTAAAATTTTTATTGTATTTATTTAGTATGTGTGGGTGCACATGCACACACTCTGAGGCACATGTGTGGAAGGCAGAAGACAGCTTTGGAGAATTAGGTCTCCTTCCACTGTATAGGTCCCAGGGATCAAACCCACATCATTAGGCTTAGGAGCGAGCGCCTTTTTATCCAGTAGAGTGATCTCACTGACCTCTCCTTTTATATTTTCTTACCATTCTTTTCTAATTCCCCTTATTTACTGTCTTTTTGTTATCTCAACATTGTTTTTCTAGTCTAATAACAATTAAATAAAGCCGGTTAGTTTTTATAATATGGGGTAAAATGATGACCCAGTTGAATTTAGTCAGAGCCTCACTGTATCCTCACCCAAGTAGTAATCGCTTCCCTACTCCTGAGGATCTTTTCTGAGGGGTCTAGAGTCTTTATAAGTATATATACTCTAGTTTCAAATTATTAGTGTGCTTCATGCCAGGCTCTTTTAGGCCAGCAATCATAGATTCTATTATCTATGGAAAAAAAAATAGGTCACTCTGTAACCTATTAGAGTATTTTAATCAAAATAATTTTAGGACTGAGAAGACTGCTCAGTAGCCGAAGTGCTTGCCATGCAAGCTTGAGGACTTGAGTTTGGATTCCCACTGCCCACTTAGAGAGCTGGGCTGCGGCTGTCTGAACCCGTGACCCCAGTGCTGGGAAGACAGAGATAAGAAGATTTTTGGAGTTTGCTGGCCAGCCAGTCGACCCAATTGTAAATTCTGGGTTCAGTGAAAAGACCTTGCCTCAAAAAATTAGGTGGAAAAGAAGACACCTGACACCAGTCTCTGGCTTCCCTGTGCACCTCCAAACCACACACCCCATAACACCTATCTCTGGCTTCCCTGTGCACCTCCAAACTACACATCCCAAATTTTTTATTTTAATATTTGCTTCAGTGTTTAATATTATATGATCTTTTTTGTCTCTGGTGTTAATGATGAGACATGAAAAACATTTTGAATATGAAAGATAATTGGCACCATACCATATTATCTTCCGAAATTTTGAAAATGATCTTTTGATATTGCAGAAATTTTAATTAAAACACGGGCATTAAGCAGCAGTTATGTCTTTGGGGTCCTGAAATATATAGGTATATTCTCAAAACTATTTGTAACTTCCTAAGTACTTCCTTAAATTTTTCATTTGAGTAACTTCAGATTATGAGAAATAGTATATAAGAAACATAGCGTATTTTATTCAGCTAGTCTCTACCTGGAGCATTTTATTTCTATATATGATTTTAAAGGACAAGAGCTGCTTCTGCTGATTAACCACAGGTAATTTCTAGCTGTTCATAGATTCCTCTGGAGTTTTCTGGATCAGAATCATTGTTCTTATATCATTGATAGTCCCTGGAAGGTCTGCTTTTGAGCAAAGCTTTGGCAGTAGTAGTTGTAGTTATGTTTTTTTAAACTAATGCTTGTTTTAAAGCCATTACTATTGGAATTTTGGTTCTTTAGAGATTATCATATTAAATACAAAAATCTTATAACTTTCATTTTAAGTATTATTATCTATACAATTGCTGCAAATCTTATTTTCCGATGACTTGATTTTTCCAGGCCCCAAATCCTCACCAGTCCATCTCCTTCAAAATCCATTCCAATTCCACAGCCCTTCCGCCCAGCAGATGAAGATCATCGGAATCAGTTTGGGCAGCGAGACCGGTCCTCCTCAGCTCCCAACGTTCATATAAACACAATCGAGCCTGTCAATATTGATGTAAGTGCTAGCACTGCTAGAACTAAACAACTCAGGTGTGCCTTTTGTTTTCCTATTATGTTTTTAATACAGATTGGAAGTAAATGTCACCTTTCATTTGTCATTTAAATGCTAGGTTTATGTGAATTACAGATCAGAAACCCTATCATCTTCTAGGACGATAGTAACAACTTACAGTTATTCTCATTTTTTTCTGACACTATCTCTGAAAAAAATTTAAGTTAAAATGATTTGAATATAAGAATTAATAGAAGCCCTTCAGTGAATTTATGAAGTCCTCTCTAAGATTTTTGTGCAATTATTACTGTGTTATAAAAATGACATTAAGAATTTATATTTTTCTGTCATGAGTTTGGCATTATAACCAACAAAAGCAATTCTTCATTCATATTTTAAATCATATAGTTAATACTATAACTTAAATTTTATTAACTGAAAGAAATACTTTATTATAAATTTTAATTTAATTATCAAGATAAATCACAAGTAAAGGATTCTAAAATCAGACTTTCTTCCTACTTTTTATTATGTTTTTTCCTCCCTATATTTTGGGGAGAGTAAGTTCATTTAAGTGGCTTTTTCCTAGTGCCATTTTTAACTAAGGCCATCCTGTCTCTATGTAAACCTAAATATACAGGAAGTGAGAAATAGGAGAGGGAGATAGGGAATAAGAAGCTTGAGAAATAAGGAGTCAAAGTGTATTTGTAGGTTAGGCGTGTTCTTGGTGTGTTCAATAATCTTCATATGTATTTGGAAATTTTTTTTTTTTTTACGGCTTTCCTTTTTTTCTGATTGTGATTGTCCTCCTGGTTTCTTGGCCTTGGCTATTTGAAGAATTGCTTTATGTCTTATTCTTCCATCCTTTTCGTAAATGCCATAACAAAATGCCTTTTCCTCTGTATGCATATCTCAAACTGTCCTGACCTACTGACACCACCGTTTGACTGCACCGTCCTTCGTTTGAACACTACACTGCGTTTACTCCTACCATTAATTTGTCTCCATCCATTCCCATCCTGGTGAGAGCACCAGGATGGGCTTTAATGACACTTTTATCATCCGCTCCCTTGTTTAAAAGCTTTCAGTAACTTAAAATTTTTATTTAAGCTCAGTTACTTATTATCTGAGAAAAAGACTTACCTTTGACTCTGGGCTCAGCACTTAGGGATTTAGGATGAATTAACACACCATCTTTGCCCTCGACGATGTCACAGTTTAGTGCATGAATCAGACATGCAAATAATCACAAAAATATATAATGTTAGTTCACAGAAAGGGTGTGATGAGCTCTACCTGGTTAGATGTAAGAATATTTAGCTGCGAAAGGACGACCTTGAAGCTACACTATAGAAGGTAAATGCTAGGGATTTATTAAGGTCACTATATAGGGAATTATTTTTTTAAAGGTATTTGTTAAGGAAACAATATATACAAGGTTGTAGAGTTGCCTTTACATGGAAGGAATTAATAGTTGATATCATAGGAGTCCAGGGTTCAGGAAAGGGCTGACAAATGGTGGAAGGTGACAGTAGGAAATGTCAGCACTGACTGATTTCGTACATAACTCTAAAGTAGTGGTAGGAGTTCTGAAACACATTGGGAGGGGGACCACAACTCATTCTGTAGACTGGTGGTAGGGTTCTTAGAAGTCATGGAGATGACCGAGTACTTACTGTGTGCCAAGTGTTTTAAATAAGCTTTCTTGGTCAAGGCTCATGAGAAATATTTTATCTTTATCTCATTTTGAAGGATATTCAGTTTATAAGAGTCTCAGATATCAACCCATGATCACATAGCTAATAAATGACTGAAATGGACTTGAGTCGTTTAAACCTGACTTTCTTTTCTTATACTTATCCACTCTATGTCAGTAAAGAAGAGAGGCAGAAGGCAACAGTTGACTTTCTAGCATATAAATACTTGGTTATAAACCAGGACAGGGTTTATAGAAACCTATAAAAAATTACAGTTTTGTATTTTACCCAGAGTGACTTCAGGATATCTGTGGGAATATTATGACCTCAAATGGAGATATAACTTGACAGTGTGTCGTGTTAATCAGAGCCATTAAGTATAAATTACATTACTCAAAGAGTATATAAAATTGGAAAGAGTAGAAAATACAAACCTGAAGATAAAAAAAAAAAAAAAAACATAGCCTGGTGAATCTTAACATTGTAGCAGAGACCATTTCTCAGTTACCTTTGTGAGCTCTTTGCAAGTGTACTACAGAGACCAAGCAAATGCACTTCAAAAATGCTGATGGAAGCAGTTAAGAGCACTGGCTGCTTCTCCAGGGGTCCTGAGTTCAACTCCCAGCCACCACATGGTGGCTCACAACCATCTCTAGTGGGATCTGATACCCTCTTCTGGCATAAAGGTGTACACTCATACATAAAATAAATAAATCTTAAAAAAAAAAACCTGCTGATAGAGAGGATGCCTCTTACCATTAAGAGTCAAGTAAGATAAGGACTAAAATGAGTTTTGTTTTTAACAGTTAAATACCATGCGTGTAGGGACTGACAAGATGTTTCAGCTCATAAAAGTACCTGCTAAATACAAACCGGGTGGTGATGGCGCATGCCTTTCATCCCAGCACTCAGATGGATTTCTGTGAGTTAGAGGCCAACCTGATCTACAGAGCTAGTTCCAGGACAGCCAAGGCTATACAAAGAAATCCTGTCTTAAAAGAAAAAAAAAAAAGAAAGACCTTTTACAAAAGCTTTGACAACAGATACCGAGAACCCACAGTAGAGGGAGAGAACTAACTCCAGAAAGTTGGCTTCTGACTTCCACACAAACTCTGGCGCGCGCGCACACACACACACACACACACACACACACACACACACACAAATTTTAAAAATTAATTGGTGCTGTGGCACACAGCTCAATGATAGAGCATTTGCCTAACGTATGCCTTGGACTCAGTCCCCCAGCACCATTAATTTTTAAGTCTTTGGGCCCAGGTGTCATGGTGCTCACCTTAATCCCAGTACTCGGGAGGCAGAGCAGGCAGATTTTGTGAGTTCATGGCCAGCCTGGTCTACAATAGCAAGATCTAGGCCAGTAAGAGATCATATCTCAAACAAATCAGCAACTAAATAGAAATTTTCGAGTTGTTTATTTCAAAGGCAAATAGAATAGAAGGCAGCAGGAAAGGAAATGATTGTCAGTTTTGAGAAACTTGGCTATATAGGAATGACAAAGAACTTGAGTAACAGTTGTTTTTAAACTGAGATTCCAGCATATCTTATAACTGGAGAGAAAGACGCTAGTGAAAAGAGGTTGAGGTAGTAGGTAGAGAATATTTGATAAAATTCTTGGAACTTGAAAATGATATCTTGCAGGAGCTATGATAAGTTAAAGGTAGATGTATCTCTTTACACACTCCATGAAATGGGATAAATTTCTTAACCCTGGGGCTGGTATTAATTTGAATTTTTTTTTCTTGTTTTGCTTCATTTTGTTTGAGATATATTCTTGGCTAGCCTGGAACTTCTGTGTAAATTAGTCTGGTCTCAAAATCAGAGTTCAGTCTACCTCTGCCTCCTGAATGTCAGAATTAAAGGCATGCACCACCATGTTCAGCACTTGAAATGCTGGGGTTTGGAACCGGTGGGGGGGGGGGGTGTTTGTGGTACATGTCTTAGTCAGAGACACATGACCAAAGCAACTCTTACAAAAGAAGGCATTTGGGGGTTGGGAGAGGCTCACTTACAGTTTCAGAGGTTTAGTTCATTATCATCATTGTGGGGAGCGTGGTAGCATGCATGCAGGTTCTGGAGCAGTAGTTGAGAGTTTTACATGTAATCTGCAGGCAGAGAGAAATAGATGGACAGACAGACTGGGTCTGGCATTGGCTTTTGAAACCTCAAGGCCATACTTACTCCAGCCTAATCCTTTCAAACAATTACAATCCCTGGTGACTTAAGCATTCAAACCTATAAGCCTGTGGGGACCATTCTTGTTCAAACAATCACAGTACATAAAAAGAATTTAAAAGTCAGTCGTGCGATGTGGTACACACTGCTTGGCACTGGGAGGTAAAGGCAAGAGAATCAGGAGTTGGAGGCCAGAGCAGCCTGGGCTGTATCATACCCTAGACAGGAAAGAGAGAGAGAGATTGATTGACATAGCTGATGCTACTTTGCAGATGTTCACGGATAACAAAGGTACTGCCAGACGTTCTTGGGTGGTTTGTTTCTTCTGGGATGCTGAATCAGGAATGTGAGACAAGTGACTAGAAGAAATGAGGAGAACAGTTAAAATAGTAGTTATAGAGTACTAGAATATCCTGGTTAACTTAGATCAAGTAGATTGATCAACAAGGAGCTTTTAAGAACACACGTGAGATTGAAAAGTATGAGCTTAGGTGGGGAATGGTGGTCGTTTCTAAGAGTGGAGAAAGCCACCTTTGGCCACAGCTATAGGGAGTTTCAGGGCTAGTGTAGGTAAACAGGAAAGAGGTAATAACCTTTCACCGGTGGGTCCTTCTATCTAGAAAGCCCTTTGCTTTTCTACATGCCAGTCTATTCCTCACCACCCCAACTCAAGATTTCTTCGGCTGCTTTACCAAAGCCAAATTCCTAGTGTCATTTCTTTTGCCAGTTCTCATGGAACTGGAGACTATCAAATCATCTTAGTCTCAATATGTCTTTATATACAAGTCTTTAGTTTTTATATCACTAAAAGCCTTGTCAACACCACCATGTAATTGGTAGTAAATTAGCAGTCACCTGGTCTACCTCTGCTTGCTTCTTAAGCTTTTATTTATTTTCCATGTGTCTACATCTCACAGTGTGTTTGTAAGCTCTCAAAACCACTGAAAGGTAGTCAAACCACCAAAATTTTTATATAATAGTAGCCAGACAATCCCAACAACTAGGTCATTGTTGGAAATTTTGAGTATTTATTGATTATTCTGTAGACAGTGTTGAAGGTTTTATATAGTACATTGAACATGATAGAAATAGACCAGTAAAGAATTTACTCTTCATTTTACTCAGTAAGCCTATTTGCAAGTGGTGCCTATTTGCAACTGACCTTTTTAGAGACATTTGGGGCCATTCAGTCTCTCACACTTAAGTTAAACTTGAGTAAACTAATCCAAGTTCTTAGGACTAGAATCCAAATTTCATTACCTATGGAATTTCCCCTGCTACCAACATTGTTGTAAGAGCTGTATTTTAAATAATAGAGACCAATTTAAACAAAATCCTTATTTGAGCTGTTTTAACTCTCCCTCCTTTTTAATGTTGTACATATACATTTTTCTGATAGTATTCAGTGTACTTTTGATTTTGTTTTTTTTTATTATATGTAAACATGTTTCATGTTTTAAGTTTCATAATTGTTTTTGGTAACTGCATACTACTCATTAAATTGATACACCATAACCATAATATGTCAAAATGCCTATCATAGGAAAATAATTATTTCTGATTTATGGTGTGATGGATAATGCTGCACTAAACATCTTTGTGCATATCATTTTTTCTTCTGAATTATTTCCTTAGGAAAAATTCCCAGAAGTGGAATTACAGGATCAAAGGGTATGAACATTTTTATGGCTCTTAATATGTGCCAGTAGAATTTTCTTTAAGGATTGATGAAGCCACTGAGTGGCCTGAAAGGGATTTCAGCATTTGATCGGGATTAATAATCCTTTCACGTAGGGCTAGGTTGGCAAGTGCTTCAGGCTTGAGTGTTTATCATGTACACTAGCTAACTTCATAGCCTTTGTTTGATGAGATAATTATAAGACAGGTAGTGTTTTGAATTAACCCTTCTGCTAATGCGTAGTGGAAAATTCATTTGTTGTTATTACTTTTTTACTGTGTGCTTTGAATAAATGTATTTTACTATTTGTTTGTAGGATTTGATTAGAGACCAGGGGTTTCGTAGTGATGGAGGTAAGTAATGATTTTAGTTTTTTGTGTGTGTGGTCTTTTTTTAAAGGCAAAAATGCAATTGCTTTGCTGCTTGTCTCCTTTATAGTTGCTTTTTTCATGAAACAGACACAGAGAAAAATGTGTAGAGAAAACCAAATCAGTTTTTGTTTTGTTTTTTATAGTAGTTATCATTTACTGCTAGCAGAATTTAAAATTAGCCATAACACGTAGAGAAAATGAGAAGACATAAAAGAAAGTCTTAAATGTATCATCCATGATTTTAAAATACACTACCAAGGAGAGATCCTTAATTATTTTATCCACTTTTTAATTTCTCCTGCCTTCAAATCTGGAGTCCTAAATTTCTTTTGGCCTCCACCAAATACTTAGAGGCACTTAGAATCAGATTAAATCATTCTAAATCACTCTTTGGGGTTGCCTGCCACATCTCCTCAGTTTGTCAGACTTCATCAAGCATTTCTCATCAACTTTCTAGATCTATTTGAAATGTACATTTATTTCATGGAATGACCCATAATGGAAAAATTCAATTATTCTCTTATTGGTATAGTAAATAAAATATACACATGAGAAATTACATTAAGATTTCTTATAGAATTTCCATCTAGCCTCTCCTCCAGCAAAGATAATATTATTGAAGAAAGTGTTTTTTGAGCCAAGTGTGTTCTAGCTGAGGCAAGAGGAACATGAGTTTGAGGCTAGCCTAAGTCTACATAGCAAGACTCTCAAAAAAAAGAAAACTCTATAATAATGTACCCCATATATTTTCTAAGAGATGGCATTTGAGACTGTCTTGAAGTTTTCTTGCAAGAGGTCTTCTGTATTAACCTTCTCAGCTGCCTTCTGTCTTACAAGGAAGACCATATTTGCTGTACACCATGCTGGGTTCTTCACTGTGACCTTCTGTAATAAGTCCAAACCCAGACTCAGTATTTTATACTGAGTGAAGACTGTATAAGCCATATATTGTTATGGTTCTGGACTTCTGTGAGGGTATCAAATAGCAAGCATGAATATGTACTTAGTATGAACTGTATCACATAGTTATTCAAGAGTTTTTGTTGTTTGTTATTCCATGAGCCTGCCAATTAATGTTGCTGCCAGTTTGACTTTCATGTCTTAATAGCTGTGGCTGCTGATAATTTTACCCAATACATCCAGCATTTAAATGTTCCATCATGTTAGCATCACAGTTAACTTAGTAGTAAACAGCCTGCTTAGTACCTAAAATCAAGTGGCATTTCTTACCTTTGTTATAAGTCACTTTTAAAAAATTCATTGGGGTTTTTATGAAAATATAAGCAGATTTTTAAAAACCGTCCAGAATTATTTTGTAAAGCAGGCTTCAGTTCATCTAATTTATTCCCCATGACTTCTTTCATTTCTTCTGTGTGTCTGTCTTCCTGTGTTTGCCTGCCCCTCTCTTTCTCTTCTAACAGCCCCCTTGAACCAGCTGATGCGCTGTCTTCGGAAATACCAATCCCGGACTCCCAGCCCCCTCCTACATTCTGTCCCCAGTGAAATAGTGTTTGATTTTGAGCCTGGCCCAGTGTTCAGAGGTAGTTGGGCTCTTCTTTCTTGTTTTTACCCAAGCAAACTAAATATAAACTACAGATTCTGTTTGTGCCTCACCCTCACAGCGTGTGTTTGTAAGTGTGAGAGTTTTAAGTACTAAATTTCTGCTTGGCCTGGCTGGAATGCTCTGAATGTGCTTTTCACACATCCTCACTACTGCAAGCTTTCTGTATGCTGTCCATTATAAAGTTTTAAAAGCAAGAAAATTCTGAGTTGGGATTTCCATCTTGTTTATTGTTGTCTAATTTCTGTTTGGTCTTGATAACTTCTTAAATTCTGGGGGACATGGGCAGGATTCCTTTCACTTTAGTTTATTAGATGATGACTGATTAAGGTTTTTATGCTGGGCACATTGGCTCATATCTATAACCTTAGCACTTGAGAAGCAGAGGCAGGAGGAGAGTCACTGAAGGTTTGAGGCCAAAGAGATTTTTATGAGACTTTGGACAGTTTTTTGAGATTTTGTCATAGCAGTAATTTTTTGTTCTTTATTTTTTCCCTTATATGCAATATATGTATATTGATTAATCCATAAACATGAATTCAGAAAAAATTGAATCTATATATGTTAAATTACGCCCTCATGTGAGGGAAGTTAGTAATATAATTGTAGTCTCCTATTTTGCCTGTCATATTTATTTATTGTTAAATTAACTTTTACTTTTTAAGATAAAATTTGGGTATCTTATTTTAAATATTTTTTACAATTATATTTACTGTCTTGATATCCTTAGTAACCTATAATTAATATAATGATGGTGCTTTAGAGTTTTCCATCAACTTAGCTGTTCCACAGTGTAGTGGAAGTCATTCAGTACTCAGTGATGTAGTTAAACTAAGTAATACAATAAATAAGATTTGTGCATGAGGCAAGTTGTTAGTGCTGTATAATGTTGGAAGTTATCAGTGGTTTGTATAAAATGTATTGTGCTCTAGTTAAAAGAAATTCCAAATACCATTTTCTTTTAGAAAATTGCATATGCAATCATAGAACTTTCATATGGTGCTATAATATTATATAATGACTATGAAACATCTGTCCAGATTTAGCATTTAAATACTGTCATTGGCATCCTTGCTGTTTGAAAGAACATGACTCTTTTTTACCCTTGAGAGTAGTATATTTTATAATTTCTTGAAGATTTTCGCTGCTGTGTATGGAAGTTTACCTAGAAATCTCAGGCCTGCTCTCCATACATGTACTCTGTGGAGTCGTTGCTCTAAACTCCTGTGTCCCATGTACTGTATGTGCTTCTGCTAACTGAGCCTACATACACAGCTCACTTGCCTTATAAAATATTGCTGTATGTTTGAAATACAACTGGGATTCCATAGCACTTATTTGCTCATTTTAATAATACTAAGTTTTTCAGAAAGTCTTGAAAGCCTATTGAGCAGGGCTGGAGAGATGATGGGTCAGCAGTTAAGAACACTAGCTGCTCTTCCAGGGGACCAGGGTTCAGTTCCCAGCACCCACAATGGCAGCTCACCACTGTCTTTAGCTCCAGCTCCAGGAGTTCCAACACCTTCACGTAGATACACATGCAGGTAAAACACCATTGCCCATAAAATAAACATAAATAAATAATAAAAGAAAAAGAAAGAAAACCAGGTCCTGGAGAGATGGTTCAGAGGTTAAGAGCACTGGCTGTTCTTCCAGAGGACTCAGGTTCAATTCCCAGCACCCACATAGCAGCTCCCAACCAAAAGGGATCTAATGCTGTCTTCTGTCCTCCACAAGCACCAAGCAGACAAATGGTACACAGACAGTCAAAGCACCTATAAACAAACAAAACAAAATAAAACAAACAAAAAACCCCAATAAAATACTAATTAAAAAAAAAGAAAGTCTACTTAGCTTTGTTTATATTACTTTGCAATAAAGGTAACAATCTATATTTAATAGAAAAAATTCCAGGGAACACTGACACTGCCCACCATCTCTTAAGCAATAGAGCTACAGCTTGAGATCGTATATAAATTTATGGCTAATATGAAAGAAATATTTTAACAGTAAGGTCATTAAAATGTTTCAGTTTTGATGTTTACATGTTTTTTTAAATATTGAGGCTATTGAAATAATACAAAATTGTTTTTTAGAGTTCTGCGGTGATTCTGTTATTGGGTTTTTGGTTTTGTTTTGTTAGTTTTTTCTTTGTTTTTTGTGATAGGGTCTATGTATTAAGTGGTTCTAGCTGTCCTGGAACTCACTCTGTAGACCAGGCTGGCCTCGAACTCACAGAGATCCACCTCCCCCCTCTGCCTCCCAAGTGCTAGGATTAAAGGTGTGTGGTACAATGCCTGTGCATTGGTTGTGATGTTTTAATTTTTTGTCAAAGGAAGAGGAACTTGGTAGTAAATTTTAGAAAGTGTGCCATGGTGTAGAGATTGTGTTTTTCTAGACTTGCTTATTAGTATCAATCTTAACAGTCATTAAATTGGCCAGAAAACCAAAAGAAATTCAGTACTAATCGCAAATAATGCCTCTTTTGGCCTACCCTTTGTAAAAGGCCAATATTTAGACATGCATTGCATTTTAAAGTCTAGATCTCCCAACTTTGTGGCCTTGTTAAGTGAACATGCTTGCTCCTCCTTAATGCTTCCTCCTCCTTAATGAGGATAATTTCCCCTTCCTCTAATTTAGGGTCAACTACAGGTTTGTCCGCCACCCCACCTGCCTCATTACCTGGCTCACTCACTAACGTGAAAGCCTTACAAAAATCTCCAGGACCTCAGCGGGAAAGGAAATCATCATCATCCTCAGAAGACAGAAATCGAATGGTAAGGCTATGTGATGTGTTTTTCTTATAATCATAGCCAAATATAATTTTTTTCTTTGTTTTTTTGTTTTGTTTTTTGAGACAGGGTTTCTCTGTGCAGCTTTGCCCCTTTCCTAGAACTCACTCTGTAGCCCAGGCTGGCCTCGAACTCACAGAGATCTGCCTGGCTCTGCCTCCCGAGTGCTGGGATTAAAGGCGTGTGCGACCACCGCCTGGCCTGCCAAATATAATTTTGCCATTTAGATATAAAAGAGGACTGTGTGATACAAAGTTCTTGTCAAATACATTTGAGTTGATGGGGTTTTTGTTTGTTTGTTTGTTTGTTTGTTTGTTTTTTGGTTTTTTTTCGAGACAGGGTTTCACTGTGTAGCTTGCTCCTTTCCTGGATCTCGCTCTGTAGACCAGGCTGGCCTCAAACTCACAGAGATCCGCCTGTCTCTGCCTCCCGAGTGCTGGGATTAAAGGCGTGCGCCACCACCGCCCGGCTGAGTTGATGGGTTTTTTTTGTGTAAAGTATATTCACACAAAACTGATTTTTTGCTTCCATTTCTAATCAATTTTTTGTTTTGTTTTTTGAGACAGGGTTTCTCTGTGTAGCTTTGCCCCTTTCCTGGAACTCACTCTATAGTCCAGGCTGGCCTCGAACTCACAGAGATCCGCCTGCCTCTGCCTCCCGAGTGCTGGGATTAAAGGCGTGTGCCACTACTGTCTGGCCTAATCAAATTTTTAAGAGGTCATTTTGAAAGGAAAATAATGTTCTGTTTCTAAAATAAGGAGAACGGGTATAAACAAGTATTCAGAAAGCATGAGTAAGCATATGTGTTCTTAAAGCTGGTTGAGAATTCAATATCTACCAAATGACATTCTTCCATATTTAAAAATTAATTTTCTGCTACTTTTACCTTACCAAAGCATTTGGTATGTTGATTTTTTTTTTTCTTTTTTGATGACCAAATCAGTTAAAATATGTAAGGAAATCTAGTACCAACAGTTACCATAACATATTAAGTTAAATTTTTAGGGATTTGAAGCCAAAACTAGCCACAAATATATAGTTGTTATCTAGCCTCTGTAGTCCTCCAAATAGTTAAAAAGCTATTTTATTTTGATTTTAATAATAACTGTCTATTTAATAATAACAATTTCTACACATAATAAATTATTTTTATTTTTTATTTTTTATTTAGTATTTTATTATTTTGTGTATATGAGTGTTTGACTGAATGTATAAGGACAACATGTACATGCCCAGTGCTGAAGGAAGCCAGAAGAGTGCAATGGATTCCCTAGGATTAGAGTTATGGATGATTGTGAGCTGCCATGTGGGTGCTGGGACTTGAACCCAGGTCCTCTAGAAGAATAGCCACTGTTCCTAATTTGTGAAATATCTTTCCAGCCCCAGTTATTTCTGTTTTTAAGTAATTTTCCATTCTAATATTGACTCATCTTAAATTAGTTTTGTATTTTGAGTCATGATTGTAACTATTGCTTCAACATGGTGGCGTTCTATTGTTTTCTTTCTTCTTTTCTTGGAAAGACCTTGCTCTCTTCCTAACTTCCTGTCAGGCAGCAATATATTTAGCATGAAATAAGGTTTTTCTCTTTTGTTTGCCTTGACTTGACTTTTGCACTGTATTTTTTGAGAAAACACTTGGTAGACGAGATTCAAGTGATGATTGGGAGATTCCTGATGGACAGATTACAGTGGGACAAAGAATTGGATCTGGATCATTTGGAACTGTCTACAAGGGAAAGTGGCATGGTATGTATGTAATATGGTTCCATTGGCACAAGTAAGATATGTTTAAAAACTTTTGTTTTAAAAATTCAAGCCAAGGGGTTGGGGATTTAGCTCAGTGGTAGAGCGCTTGCCTAGCAAGCGCAAGGCCCTGGGTTCGGTCCTCAGCTTTGGAAAAAAAAAAAAAAGAAGAAAAAAAAAAATTCAAGCCAAAGCTAGGTGTGGTGGCACAAGCCAGCCTGGTCTACAGAGCTAGTTCTAGGACAGCCAGGACTACACAGAGAAACCTGTCTGTGGGGTAGAGGGATGACAAGCCAGGCATTATGACACACACACCTATATCCTAGCACTTAGGATGTAGAAGCATGAGCATTAGGAGTTCAAGGTCATCCTTAGCTATGGAGAAAGTTCAAGACCAACTTGAGTACTACAAGAGACTGTCTCAAAATCAAATATGAAGTCAAAATATTCACTGTTTGCATCATTAAAACTGTTCGATCAAATGCAGGAGTCCTCCAAAGGTTTCTAACAAAAATAATGGAACATAAAAAGTGGCTTCACAGTAGCCAAGGTTGCTGTCAGTACTTATAGTAGAGACTTGTAAAGATGAAGGTCATTAAGCTATCCAGTCCAAAAGGAAGTTCGTTTTCCTTTTAGAAGTATTCCTTTTGATAATTTTATGGATATTATAAGTCACAAGCATAAAAAATGTTCAGCCTCAGAGTTGGGGATTTAACTCAGTTTTAAGGCTCGGGGTTTGGTCCTGGGGGGGAGGGAGGACAAAATGACAAAACATGTTCATCCTCACTAGTTTTCTAAGATTACAAATTCAAAAGACAGAAACCACATCTCTCCTTCCAAATGAACAAAAAAAAATTTAATTGATTACATGTAGATTGCAATTATAATCCTGCTTATTTCCCTCTTGCTAATGTGGAAATAATGAAAATTTGGAAGACTGTACATTGAGCCTAAGCAAGTAATTGGACAGCAATGAACAGGTTGATACCTGGGAATGTATACTCCCCAGAGGTATGATAATGATGGAAAATTAAAGTAGACTTGAACACTCACTAGTAGAAGGCTTGATTAACACATCGATACATCCATATATAGTTATATAAGAGTCAAAATTACATAATAGAGCTACAGTGATATGGAAAGATGTCTAATATATTAAGTTGTTTGAAGCAGCATATGTAATACCTTCATGTTAAAGATCTATATAAGGGCTGGAGAGATGGCTCAGAGGTTAAGAGCACTGGCTGCTTTTGCAGAGGTCCTGAGTTTAATTCCTAGCAACTACATGATGGCTCACAACCATCTGTAATGTGTCCCAGTGCCCTCTTCTGGCCTGTAGTAAAGACATACATGCAGGCACAACACTGTATACCTAATAAATAAATCTTTTTTTAAAGACCTATATAAAAATACTAACAGTATAAAAATGCTATGTAAATTATCTCATAAGGTTAAGTAACCTGTTCTTCTATGAATAAGAGGAACAGTTTCTTGTGAATCTTAACATGCCTTTTAGCTGTGGCAATGATGGATTTTATTTTCCTTAAGTCTAGTCAAGCCGTGTAGAGTCATGTTATTTAAAAGGTGTACTGCACTGCTGTTTACATGGACATTTTGTGTGAGTGCTTTGAAGTGCCTTGCATCGGGGATTAGGATCAGTGGAATTATTTTTTTCATGGGATTATATAAAGCATGTAACTAGATACTGCTTTGGCATATAACTGTTGTAGCTTTACCATAGATCTCCTTGAGTAGAGAAATACCTTTAAATTATGACACTCTGGAGAATGGGTGTGAGGATCTTCCGATACAGCCCAGTGCTTTTCATTGAACATGGCAAATGAGTAGTACATGTTGATGTATCCTGCACATGACAGGATGGGGTTTTCTTCATTATAATATTGAGATTTTAAATTCTTATGAAAGTCTTGATAGTTTTTACAATAAACATTAAGAATGGCTATGCTTAAGGAACAAGCTTTTCTGTAGAAAGACTTAATGGTATTCTTCCTTGCTTTAAACCTGAAGACCGTTTACTTTCTATTATATTTAACTTGTAGAGTAATACATGAGGAAAATCATAAAAACTTGAATATTTTATTTTAAAAAAACTATATAAAAATATTAACATAAAAATGCTATGTGAATTCTCTCATAAGGTTATCATTTCATATGCATTCATTAAATATTTATACTGCATACACAGATAAACTTAGGATATATACATACATACATATATATACATACATGACAAGGGTTATTTCTGAGTGCCATAATTATGAGGAATTTTTTATTTATGCTTTCCTGAAACATTTAAGTAGTAAGCAGTATTAAGTGATATAGCTGATAGAATGAATACTATATTACTTTGATAGTTAAGAAAAAGATAGATAGTGGTTTTATGTATATGTATACCTATATTATTTACAAGTATTCAGATAATTGAAATTCACCAAGTGAATACATCTGTGATTAATAAGCATAACACTTATAGCCTTCTAGAAGGTCCCCACGTGCCCTCTTCATTCACTCTCCTTGCAAAGATAACTAACATCTTGACTTAAGTAGGATATAATGTGTAATCTTTTTGTGTGTGGCTCCTTTTTTTTCAATATTGTAAGGTCCATCAATGTCATCGTTCATCTCTGAGTAGTATTCCACTGTGCGACTGTAATGTGATTTCTCCCATCTGGTATATAACAAGTATTTGGATAGTTTCCAGTTTGGTGCTATTCTGAATGATGCTACAGTGTATATTTTTAGTATATGCCTTTTGAAGAACATATGTGTGCTTTTTTTTACTGGCTATATGCCTAGGAGAGAATTATAGAACTACACCATATGCATGCTTACAGTTTTATAGATACCCCATCAATGCTGCCAATTGATTGTACCAGTTTACACATCTACTAACGGTGTGTAAGAGTTAATTTTAAGCCTGGCCATGGTGGTGCACGCCTTTAATCCCAGCAGGAGGCAGAGGCAGGTGGATCTCTGAGTTTGAGGCCAGCCTGGTCTATAGAGAGAGTTCCAGGAAAGGCAAGGCTACACACAGAGACCCTGTGTTGAAATAACCCCCCCAAAAAAAGTTAAAGTATGATTATAATTTTAATAATTTTCCAGTCAACATTGTAATAAGTCATAGGTTTTGGAGAAAAAATTTGCAAGTTTTTATTTTAAGCTAAGCTCCATTGGACCTGTTGTCATACTGTTGTCCATAGTTTCAGCATTCATTTAGTAAATAACACCTCATTTAACATAGTCAAATAATTACAAAAATTCTCTGAGTACTTAATAGGCTAAACGAAATTCCCAGTAGAAAAAAAAGTTGACTGTATTTTAGCTTATATAGTAGTATAAGAATATCACTGTTAGTTGCTTTGTGTGGGGTAGTAGTGGCACATGCCTTTTCAGAGGCAGGCTGATCTTGGTGAGTTCAAGGTCAGCCTGATCTGCAGAAGAAGTTCCAGGATGACCAGAGCTGTTAAACAGAGAAACTCTGTCTCAAAAAACCTTTTAAAAAAAACAGGAAGAAGAAGGAAAGTACAGTTTGTTATTAGGTAGTTAAGTAAAACTGACAATTAGCAAAAATACCCAATAATAGTTCATATTTTATAATTTGAAATTTTGGAATAACAATTTTCTTTCAGGCGATGTGGCAGTGAAAATGTTGAATGTGACAGCACCCACACCTCAACAGTTACAGGCCTTCAAAAATGAAGTAGGAGTACTCAGGTGAGCCTGTAGATTACTGCTTTCCAGTAAATTTACTTCAAGTGGAGAAACAATGTGTCTATGCACAGTTTGTGTTGATATTGTTTTCCTGCTATGCAGTATCATTTAGTACTGTTTATAGAAGACATATTCCTAGACTGAATTAATGGAAATAGAAAGTGTCTGATCGTGTATAATGATAGTTCCATTTAGGAAAATAATACTCTAAAAATTCTAAATGTGTCAAAACACATTTAAAATTGTATTAGTCCTGGGATAAGACTTATATAGGGAAGATTCTAGAGTTATAATTTTGTGTGAGAGAAATGCTCAACAAAACTAAGATTTCAATGCAGAGAGGCTGTTGTATTCAAGAGGGGACACAGGTACTCTTACATTGCAGAGAGCAGAACAAGGAAGCTAGTTGTTGAGGTTAGAGGAAAATAGTTTTGCTTTCACATAGGAAGACTTCCTAATATGTTTAGAACCACTTAAACAAAAGCAACCTCTACTTCCTCACTCAATATATTTAAATAATAAATTTCTGAATAGAGTTGTAGGTTCGACTAGATAATTACGGGTTAACCTTATTTTGTTTCTAGTACTTTTTACTGAGAGCATAGTTTTGGTAGATTGATTTGGCTCTCTTTAAAGAATTGTTACTCATTGTCTCATTTCTTTTTTACAGGAAAACACGACATGTGAATATCCTACTTTTCATGGGCTATTCAACAAAGCCACAACTGGCTATTGTTACCCAGTGGTGTGAGGGCTCCAGCCTGTATCACCATCTCCACATCATTGAGACCAAATTTGAGATGATCAAACTGATAGATATTGCACGGCAGACTGCACAGGGCATGGAGTAAGTTCAGTTCTGTTAAATCTTCATACCTGACTTTAAAGGCCCCAGGAATACCTCTTGTGGGGTACATTTAAGTTTCTGTGCAAGGATACTAACTAATAACTAGTACTAGCTTATTAAAAAAAATAATATTTCTCGCCAGGTGATGGTAGCCCACGCCTTTAATCCCAGCACTCGGGAGGCAGAGCCAGGCGGATCTTTGTGAGTTTGAGGCCAGCCTGGGCTACTGAGCGAGTTCCAGGACAGCCACCAAAACTACACAGAGAAAACCTGTCTTGAAAAAAAAATTAATAATATTTCTCTAGTTCAGCCTTTAAAGTATACAATGAGTGTAGTATTTGATGAGAACTTTACAGTTGCAAATGATGGTTAGCACTCAGTGATTTATGTGAACAGTAGAAGTACAGAAAAGCATGACCCCCCTTCAAAAAAAAAAAAGCCATTACTAGTTAATGGAAAATATGTGACTATTATCTGTGCTTTCAAATAATTTTCTCTTGCATGCCTGTATTTTCTGCTGCAAAATAGTCAGTTATTAAAGTTTTAAATGAATATCTATATTCTGATCCTAGTTGAGGACTTCAAGTTGAAACATATATGTCTACTGAATTTTGCTTTATAACTCAAAAGATACATGTTGTAAGATTTATATAGGTTAAAATTAACTGAGGCCAGATGTACTGGTGCACTCCTTTAATCCCAGCCCTCAAAGAGGCAGAGGCAGAGGCAGAGGCAGGCGATCTCTGTGAGTTCAAGGTCAACCTGGTCTACAGAGTGAGTTTCAGGATAGCCAGGGCAACACAGAGAAACCCTGTCTCAAAGAAAAAAAAAAAAAGAACTGGCTCAAAAAGAATTTTTGCATAAAACTCTTCAAGTGGAATCAAACAGTTGAAAGGTAAAAGTTAGGGCTGCAGATGTAGTTTTCTAGTAGAGCACTTAAGCACCAACCCTAGGGGCAATCCCTAGCACAAAACAAAAGAGAAAAAGAACATTTTAAAAGTAATTAGCTGAGGCCAGGCTTGGTGATACATGCCTTTAATCCCAGCATTGGAGAGGCAGAGGCTGGAGGATCTCTTTGAATTCCAGAACTAACTAGAGACTCTGTCTCAAAGAAAGCACTTAGCTGAAAACAGTAAAATATAAATTTGAAAGCTCTATGAATAGATGAATAGTTTAAAAGTATGTCTTAACTAGTATGCAAATTGATTCTGTGTGCATGTATTAGTATGTCATTTAATCTTTAAAATATTATAAAGTAGATATTTTAATTTTCCTTTCACAGGTATGGGCTTTTTGTTGGAGGGGTGGGGTTCTAGATAGGGTTTCTCTGTGTAACATCCCTAGCTGTCCAGGAACTAGCTTTGTAGACCAAGCTGGCCTCAAATTCACAGAGATCCTCCTGCCCCTGCCTCCAGAGTGCTGGGATTAAAGACGTGGGCCACCACTGCCAGCAGAAACAGGCTTTTAAATAATTTGTATAAGTAACTTGTTAGGTCTCATATTTAGCAAAGTTATTTTAACTTAAGATTTCAGAAAAAAAAAAAGGTTTCAGACTAGTTTTCCCATAACCACTTATGCAACCTTTACATTATAAAATTGGAACAAAAGAGTAAAAGTGACTATGTCTTAACACCTACAACTCTTCCCTCAAGATCAGTTACAGGAAATAAGTATGAAGACACGTCTCCAAACCATATCTGATTCCTCAACTTTTTCACCTTCCCTCATTCAAAACTAGGCAGTAACTTACAACAAGCCTGTGTCTAACCAAAATGCTTTATTACTCATAGTGTCTTAGTCACTGTTCTACTGCTGTGAAGAGACAACCCTTATAAAAGAAAGCATTTAACTAGGGCATTCTTACAGTTCCCAAGACTCGGTCTGATAGTCAATAACATCCTTAACTTCTCTACTAACAAAACAAGCTCAGTCTTTCAACAAAGCAAGAAGTTTAATCTATTCAAATCTAAAAGAGTGTATTAAAAAAAAAATTTTTTTTTCTGGTTTTTCAAGACAGGGTTTCTCTGTGTAGCTTTGGAGCCTATCCTGGAACTCACTTTGTAGACCAAGCTGGCCTCAAACTCACACAGATCCACCTCCCTCTGCCTCTGCCTCTGCCTCTGCCTCCCGAGTGCTGGGATTAAAGGTGTGTGTCACCACCACTTGGCCAGAGTTTACTTTTTATTACCAGTTTAAAATTAATGAAAAAAAAAAAAAAACCACAGTGCCTTTTTCCATTTCTTTTTTTTTCCTTCCAATTGAGATGGTAATTTGCATCTGCTCAAATGTACCAATATATTCTAGTTTCTAAAGTCTTTGACAGATCAAAAAACTCTTATTAAAATTACTAGGTAGGTTTTGGGTTAAAGTGACAGATTTTTTTTTTCTGTCTCTTCAACCCCATTAAAACTACAGTAAGGAAATATTTTCATAAAGTCTAAACTAAAAAGGCAGACAGAGAAAGAAGACAGTAGTCAAATTTTTGAAAGTTGGAAAGCAAGTGGAGAACTGCTGATGGGCTTTAGTAGAAAGCAAAAAGACTAAATCATTAATTGCCAATGAAAAGCATCATGTTTACATCACAGAACTTTCAAAAGTATACAGAGATTGGTTTCAGAAATTGTCAGTTCCTGCACTGGGGAAGCTATTTTGTGAATCCCTCTCCTAGCCAGTGCCACTGAGTGACTGGCAGAAAGACTTTCGGAAACGCCCATCTCTGGCTGGGGAATTCTGCTGTGTCTAGGACTTGGACATCTTTCCAAAACAGTGGGACTGGGTGGCTGGGTACTTACCAGATGATGGTCAGCTGTGCTGCCCAGTGCACACAGTTTTTCGGGGGAGGGGCCAGTGTTAGGAATGAGACCTAGGGCTAATCCCTAGAACAAGTGTTCTGCCTGTTCTCTTTTTGATTCCCAGAAATTAGTAGCCAAACCTGACTCTTCCTACAAGTCCTAAGAGCCTTCTCTAGGGAATCTTACCAGACCAGGAGGAAAGAGTGTCACTGTACAATTGATAAACAATAAATCAGACAATTTACTAGTCTCCCATTTAGTCTGAATAAGACAAATTGTCTCTCAATTACCAGACATTAGAGAAGAACTGATAGAAATGAAAGGTCAAAACATACCAGGGTGGGGTGCACTGGGAAAAACAGATCCATGAAAGGAGGAGAGGTTACCACTCTCACCAAGAGAAAAATGTATTGGTTTCCTAGGGGAGATTAAGAAACAAAAAGACTTTTTCATTAAACAAGATGATTTCTGCTGGGCGGTGGTGGGGCTCGCCTTTAATCCCAGCACTCAGGAGGCAGAGCCAGGTGAATTTCTGTGAGTTTAAGGCCAGCCTGGTCTACAGAGTCAGTTCCAGGAAAGGCTCCAAAAACTACACAGAGAAACCCTGTCTCAAAAAAAAAAAAAAAAAAAGATGCTTTCTAAAAAAAATTTGTAGCCAGGCATGGTGGCATGTGCCTATGACCTCAACACTTGGGAGACAGGCAGGAGGATTGTCTAGTCTACACAGCATGTTCCAGGCCAGTGAAAGCAATGTTCTGCCTAAAAATCATTACCATTGAATATCAAAATGTTTAAGTGTTGATAATGTAGCACATTGGAAATTGTACCCTTTTCATTTATTTTAACCTTTAAATGTTAATTTAAAATTTACAAGGAGTTATATAGTTTGTTAAAATTCATTTGAGTTGTCTTCAGCAAAAGAAGTTTAAAACTACCGGGCAGTGGTGGCGCACGCCTTTAATCCCAGCACTTGGGAGGCAAAGGCAGGCAGATCTCTGTGAGTTCGAGGCCAGCCTGGTCTACAGAGTGAGTTCCAGGAAAGGCGCAAAGCTACACAGAGAAACCCTGTCTCGGGGAAAGAAAAAAAAAAGCTAGAGTGTAGCTGCGTGATGGTGGCTCATGCCTTTAATGCCAGCACTTGGGAGGCAGAGCCAGGCCTAGTCTACAAAGTGAGTTCCAGGACAGCCATGGCTACACAGAGAAACCCTATCTTGAAAAACAAAACAAAACAAAACAAAACAAAAAAAAAAAAAGAAAGAAAGAAAGTTAGATTATAAAATGCTCCTAGGGTAATGAACACAGATGGAGTTTAAACCCAAATCTGAGTGCTCAGAACCTCTCCTTCTCCCGTGTCTCTTCGGTCATTTCACTTCTACTCTCTAGTTTTCTTCTCTGCATGGATAGAATTGCTGTCCCTTCGCCTGCCTCACAAAAAAGCATAAAGGTTATACAACCAGACTATATAAAAAAATATTCTGAGAATGTCAAGATATCTCATGTGTATAAAAGGTAGTAGTAATTCTCCGTTCTCTTACAAAAAGTGTCGTTTTTTTACTTTTACATTGAGGTTCTTGGTCCACTTGAGATGACTTGTGTCTGAGGTAGCAGTTGAGATGACTTGTGTCTGAGGTAGCAGTTGAGGCTCTTTGCTTTTCCCTATGTGCATTCCCTCCCAGTTGTTCGGCAGCCCCTGTCGAAAAGACCATCCTTTCCTCCATTTAGTTACTTTGTTTTTGTAAATAAGTGTTATGCCTCTGGTTTTAGGTTTCAGCTTGTAGGTGTTTGATATGGGCTACAAAAATGAAAGAATAGTATGCTTTTGCTTTCCCACCAATATTATGAAATTCTTTGTTTATTTACAAATCCATTCTGTTCAGGCCAGTGTTCTACTTAGTAGAAGTGATTCAAGTATTTTCTAAAGGAAATACATACTTACTACCTTCTCTACTGCATGTCCCAACTAGGAAATGAAAGAAATAGGAAAGTATCGTATTGATGTATTAGAAGACCCATTATCACTAAGTTCTTAATTCTTCCCAAGGTGATCTCTCGCTGCAACACGATGCTAGGCACAATAGGAGCAGACATGAGTTTAGAAATGGGCAGACTAGGGGCTGGAGAGATGGCTCAGCGGTTAAGAGCACTGGCTGCTCTTCCAGAGGTCCTGAGTTCAATTCCCAGCAACCACATGGTGGCTCACAACCATCCGTAATGAGATCTGGTGCCCTCTTCTGGCCTGCAGGCAGACATACAGGCAGAACACTCACTGTATACATGATAAATAAATAAATCTTTAAAAAAAAAAAAAAAGAAAGAATGGGCAGACTAATCTGACCATTTATATGGAATTGCAGTGGCTAAATATTATAGTCCAGATACTTAAAGGCAGTTGTGGTAGTACACACTTAGAATCCCAGACCTGGGCGGTGGTGGCACACGCCTTTAATCCCAGCACTCGGGAGGCAGAGGCAGGGGGATCTCTGTGAGTTCGAGGCCAGCCTGGACTACAGAGTGAGTTCCAGGAAAGGCGCAAAGCTACACAGAGAAACTCTGTCTCGAAAAAACCAAAAAAAAAGAAAAAAAAAAGAAAGAATCACAGACCTTCAGAGGTGAAGTCAGGGTCAGTAGGTCAAAGTCTTCTGTGGTTATATAATGAGTTCAAAGGCAGCCTGAGCTACTTGATTCCCTGTTTCAGGAAGGAATTTTAAAAGATGGAAGCGAGAAAACAGATAATTTGGGGGGAAGAAGAAATAGACAATTTGGGGGGAAAATAACAAAATTGGACTTTAGTGGGAGATTTCAAATATTACTATAAGACTATAGTAATCAAGACAGTGTGTTATTTGTATAAGTATATATATAAATCATTGTGGAATAGGAAGCTTAGATATAGATCCAATGTACATATTTTCATTTGATTTTTTTTTAACCAAGGTGTTGATGCAATTCATGAAGACAGTTCTTCAACAAATGTTGCTATAACTGGGAGATATTCATATAGAAAAACTAAACCATTATCTGTTAGATGGCACAAAACAAACATTTATTTGAAGTAGGCTAAAGACAGAATCTAATATTCCAAGTAACAACAGAAAACCCTTGTAGTATAAAGATAAGCAGTGATTTCTTAGAACACAAAGGTAAAGGAAAGAAAGAAATGGCTTGAAGTACATCAAAACTGAAAATTAGTTTTCCTCCAGAGACACTATTATGAAAATGAAAATATGTCTGGGCATATTTCACTCATTAGTAGGGAACCACCTAGCCTGTGTGAGACCCTCTGTTCAGTATGGCAGAAGAAGATAGATGAACAAAAGAAAATGAAGACAAATTACAATCTTGGAGAAAATGTTTGAAAATATATCTGATAAAAAGTCTTCAAAGCGGATGGAGAGATGGCTCAGAGGTTAAGAGCACTGACAGCTCATCCAGAGGTCCTGAGTTCAATTCCCAGCAACCACATGGTGGCTCACAACCACCTGTAATGAGATCTGGTGCCCTCTTCTGTTGTTCAGGAATATATGCAGACTGTATATGTAATAAATAAATCTTAAAAATAAATATAATAAATCTTTAAAAAAAAGTCTTCAAGGTACATAAAGAACTGTTAAATTCAATAATAAAGCACAGGGACTGGAGAGATGGTTCAACACTTAAGAGCATTGGCTGTTCTTCCAGAGGACTCAGGTTTAATTCTAAGCACCAACATTCAGCTGTTAACTCCAGTCCAGGGTATCCGAAACCCTCTTCTGGCTTCCGCAGACACCAGGCATGCATGTGGTGTGCAGACATCCTTGCAGGCACCTGTACACAAGACTCACCTGACATTATGTCACCACTGTCACATCTGTCGGTTGAGACAGCTGCCAAACTCCACAGAGAGCTAGGATGTCAGAGGAGAGATTCTCCTTTTCCTGCTT
The DNA here is from genome assembly GCA_902168415.1 of Peromyscus melanophrys. Classification (NCBI taxonomy): domain Eukaryota; kingdom Metazoa; phylum Chordata; class Mammalia; order Rodentia; family Cricetidae; genus Peromyscus; species Peromyscus melanophrys. Next base: position 75,822 of record CABHPR010141523.1, read on the forward strand.
GAAATCTGAGGAACATTTGTAGAATTATGCACAGTTCAAGAAAGACCGCTTTAAGTTCAGCTATCTTATTTGCCAGGTCTGAAGTTTTAGTAATAATTAAAAAATACAAGAAACTAACAAACTTAGATGAGCCACTAAGGCCTTTCCCAAATAGACTAATTGATTAAACTGGTTTGTCAGCCAGGTGATTTTTAGTATTTTAATTTCTGGAAAGCATTTGATTGGTGTCTCTCATGGTATTATTAAAGAAATGAAACACAAGCAGCTAAATTTAATTGGTGTTAAAACTGCATGGATGATTGTGTACCTGAGGATCACAAGCTAGAAGATTTCTGACTTCATTCCTTTGAAAATGATGAGCCTTTTTACATTTTATTTTTATTATTTGGTGTGTATAGATACTTCGTCTTCATGTATATATGTAAGTGTAATACATGTGTACAGTGCCCACGGGGGCCAGAAGAGGGTGTTGGATCCTCTGGAACTAGAGCCACAGATGCTTATGAGTCTCCATATGGGTGCTGGGAATCAAATCCAAGTCCTCTGAAAGATAAGTGCTTTTAACCATTGAACCTTCTCTTCAGCCCCTAGGATGAGCCTTCTTAAAAGTAACTGAGGGCTGGAGAGATGGCTCAGAGGTTAAGAGCACTGGCTGCTCTTCCAGAGGTCCTGAGTTCAATTCCCAGCAACCACATGGTGACTCACAACCATCAATAGTGAGATCTGGTGCCCTCTTCTGACACACAGGCACACCGTATACAAAATTAATTAGTTAATAATTAATTAATTAATAATTAATTAATTTAAAAAATAACCTTCAAAAGTAACTGAGAGCCAAGTCTGGCAACTCATTCCTGTATTCTCAGCACTAAGAATATTGAGACAGGAGAATCACTACGGGTTTGAGACCAACCTGAACTACATACTAAGTTCCTGGCCAGCCTGGGCTACTGGGTGAGACCCATTAAAAAAAATTAAAAAAAAAAAAGGAGCTGATATAGAAGTTACTAGAATTCTGATCTTTAAAGCTTTACTTTTAACACCTAGCATGATAGTACACATCTGTAATCTTAGCACTCCAGAGATGAGGCAGGAGAATTGTTTTAAAAGTTCAAGGCCATCTTAGGAAGCAAAATCATGTCTCAGAATATAAGTAAAAACCTTCAGGTGAAGCCGGGCGTTGATGGCCCACGCCTTTAATCCCAGCACTCGGGAGGCAGAGGCAGGCGGATCTCTGTGAGTTCGAGGCCAGCCTGGGCTACCAAGTGAGCTCCAGGAAAGGCGCAAAGCTACACAGAGAAACCCTGTCTCGAAAAACCAAAAAAAAAACAAAAAAAAAAACCTTCAGGTGAAATTTGTTTGGTTTGGGAGTAGGATTTGTTTTGGATGTTTTTGTTGTTGCTGCTGTGTGTTTTGAAACTGTTTTCACACTGTACCACAGACTGAACCATACACACACACACACACACAAGAGCGCCTGGGTTGGCTGTGAAGTTACAGTGATCTTACTTCCTCAGCCTTTCAAGTGCTGGGATTACAGAGACATGAACCACCATGTTAACTGAAAATGAAATCTAATAAGTTAAAAATTTAAACCATATCTAAAAACAAAATCCTATCTAACTACGAAGAAGAGAATATACAGATATGAGATCAAGGAAGTATTTTATAAAAGCAATTCAAGAAAAATTATTGTAGGGTTGTAATTAATATAGTCTTATAGGATTCCTAGAATTAATAGGCTCTTGATTATAAATTTTATGCCTGCCACAAGGGAGATAAAGATGAGAATCTCAGCCTAGTTTGTGTTGGTCAGATCAAGTCTGAAGCATATTAATTTGGTGCATCATCTTATGCTCTTCAAAGAATGTTGGAAAGGTCAGTCTTGTGTAAGATTTTGAAAGATGCAGAACAAAGATTTTATCAAGTGCTTTTGCAGCTGTATGAGTAGATTCTGTCAACACACACTTTTAGCCAAGCAAAGAAACTGGCAAAAGAATCCTGTCAAGAGAGTATGGTACTTACTTAAATGATAGCATGTTTGTTCCTTCCTAGTGCTGCAAACAACACACACACACACACACACACACACACACATACACACACACAAAACTGTAACGCTCTCCTAACATATTAAAAAAGTAGAAAGTTTTCACCAAGATTGTTCAGTGGGTAAAAGGCATGTGCCGCCAAGCCTGACCACCTGAGTTCAATGCTCAGTACCAACATAGTGGAAGAAGATAACTGCCGGGCGTTGGTGGCGCACGCCTTTAATCCCAGCACTCGGGAGGCAGAGGCAGGCGGATCTCTGTGAGTTCGAGGCCAGCCTGGGCTACCAAGTGAGTTCCAGGAAAGGCGCAAAGCTACACAGAGAAACCCTGTCTCGAAAAACCAAAAAAAAAAAAAAAGATAACTGATGCCCATAAGCTGACCTCTGACCTCCATACATACAATGGTGGGCACACATACACAAGCACTAAATTAAATAAATGTTTTAGAAGGTAGGAAGGAAATCCATTGTAATTATCCTAAATAATTGATACACTTCTGTATCATGTCAGAGTATAGCTTATTTAGTGTGGTTCCCTTCTTTACTCCCAGCCAACTATGTACTTATTGACATCTTCCATTATAATTAGTCCAAGCTTAGTAAACTATGTTTTAGAGGTAATTTGTATAGAATTATTTAGTGCAGTAATTACATTGAAGTATTTTTATGGTGTAGGTTTTGAGTGTGATACTCATCCCATTTTTCTAGCTGGGCAAATAGAGTTTCTTTTCCTTCCAGCCTTCTATTATACAGACGTATTCTACTCTTTTGCAACTTTGTTTACAGAAAGAAAATACCAGGTTAAAATTAGGAAAGCAGTTTGTACTATAAAGAATTAGACAATCAACCTGAAGCAGCTGTTGTAACTTTGGGCTCTGCTAGGTTTACCCTATCTAGCTAGCTTTTAGTAACCAGTATGTCACTAGTTAGCAATCAGATATATCTTGACCAATATCTACTGAGTTCCTGGCCCTAAATTTTCTCTCTTCAACCCTTCAGTTAAATTTTACATACTTTACTCTTGCTGTGTTTCCTTCAATCAGATTTCTGGAACTGATCAATGCTATCCATCAGGGACACCTTTTCCTTTCCTTCTCTTCATCATGTCTCCATATTTTTGTATAAAACTCCCATTATTATTGGGGTTGTTGCGACCTATGACCCCTCAACCCCTCTGTGACAGGATGCTGGTATGGACCAAGTCCCATGCAATGATGTGCAGATAATCAGCCAGGCCATGTCCTGAGGTCAGTGTCCATACCAGTCTCTAGACTGTCCATTCTTTTTGCCCTTTCTTCTTGGTGGAGAGGACAGTGATGTCTGATGTTTATGGTTGAACACCAACAAGTCATTCCCAGCACTTCGACCAGTTGAGTCTCAGTTACCACTGGTCACCACATTGTGACCAAAGCAGACAGCGGCAGTTCTCTTTGGCCATAAGCAATTATTTAATGAGTACATCATGTCCATTTAGAAAAACAACAGCAATAGCTTCCTGATTAGAAGGCCAATGCTTTTGCTAGGTATAGTGGCTTGAGTCTGTAATTCCAGCCCTTGGGAAGTGGAGGCAAAATTGCTGTGAGTTCAAGGCCAACTTGAAGTGAAGAGTAAAACCCTGCCTCAAAAGGGGGGAATGTATTGGCTTCCATATTTTTTGAAGTCGTTCACTCCATACCAGCACTCTCATTAGCCTACCTCCCTTTTTTTCCTCATTTATTCAAAATCTTGCCATTCTAAATAGCTCTTTCCTGGGATGAGTTTATCTTCACCTGTTCTTATCTTTCTATGCCATTGCAAAAGTTATAAAATAGAGCTAGCAAGATCGCAGTTAAGAGTACTTTGCTGCTCCCCCAGAGAACCCAGGTTCAGTTCCCAAAACTCACATTGGGCAGCTCATAACTGCCTGTAAGTATAGTTCCAGGGAATCCAGCACCCTCTTTTGGCCCTCACAGGCACCTGCACAGGTGTGGCTGGCAGACAGAAGTACATACATACACACAAATAAGAAAATAAACCTTTAAGT
>CABHPR010141524.1:0-11638 GCA_902168415.1 Peromyscus melanophrys
CTGTGGCCCAGGAAACACACACGCTGAGAACCGGTAAATTGCTGTCTGATCAGCAATGAACTGTGAGTTGCTCGTACTCCGTGGAAAGACCCCATGCCACACAGAGGTGAATCTCAGGGGCAGCATTCTGAGGGAAAGATGCTTCACAAAAGAAGTGAGCGACACCAGAGCACATGGAGATCATGGCTCCATTTATAGAGTCCAGGAAGAAATCTAAGCCATGTGATATGAATCAGAACAGTTGATGCTTTCGGGGCAGGTGTGATGGTGGGAGAGAGGCTTGAAAGAACTTTCTGGGGTGGGTAAGATGCGTTCCTTATCTTGTTTGGTGTGATGGGTGCCTGGGAATATAAATTTTTCAAACTCACTTAACCTAGGGCTGGGGAGATGCGCAGTGGGTAAGAGTAAGGACCTGAGTTCAAATCCTCAGCCCCCACAGACACAGTTCTGGCATGACTGTATGTGCTTGGAGCTCCAGCACTGGGGTGGAGACAGAGGGATCCAGAGAGTGATAGAGGAAGTCACTCCAAATCATGATGTAGCTTCTATGTGTGCACACACAAGTATGTACCCACACACTCATGTGTACCCCACAAACACAAGCGCATTGAACTTAAGATCTGTGGCTTTTAAAAAGAACTCCTGGTAGAGTTGATTGCATTTATTTATTTATTTATTTATTTATTTACTATTTACTTATTTATTGTGTATGCACGTGAGGGTGGGGCACAGGCCATGGGGAGCTTGTGGAGGTCAGAGGATAACCAGTAGGACTCAGTTCTCTCCTTCCACCACGTGAGTCTCCCAAGAACCAAACTCGGCTTCTCAGACTTGGAGGCAATCATCTTACTCACTGAGCCATCTGACCAGCCCTATGGTCTGTTTGGTTGGTTGGTTTTTTGTTTTTTGTTTTTTTTAATGAAAATGGGACCTCACTTTTCAAAACTGTAAATAAAGAAGTTGAAGAAAGGGGAAAATGGGGACATGTGTTCCTCTTCCATAAGAACAGGGGAGAAAAAGGGGTAACAGCATAACTATGGGAAAGGACCCACAAGGCAAAGGCACCTGCCACTTGGTCCCACCACTGAAACCACCAGAGAGTTTTGCCATTTTAATACACGGCGCTTGCCATGGTTAAGTAAATCCGCAAATTCTTCACTGGAGGCCAAATTTGCTGGGCTGCTCACAGTAAATTGGCCCCAGGCAGATACCCCAGCTGCAGTCCATCACAACCTGGAATGGGACATTAACTTCTGAGAGGCCCCCGCGGCTCATAGAGCCCCTAGCTTCCTCACACATCAGGAAGAATCTTGAAAACCTAAGTGGGCAGCTGAGGATAAGTCGGAACAGCGCTCTGGCATGAGCACCCTGCGAGATCCGCCAAGCATGGATAATGGCTTTGGAGGCCCTTGGCGCGCCATCTAGACTCAGCTCACATCTTATGTGATGCTCCTGGCTGGGACCTGAGCAGGTTACAGACCCGGAAGGGCTCAGCAGGGCAGTGGCAGCCTTATGTCTCCAGGTCGCCCACACACGCTCCTCCGCACGGCCCAGCCGTGGCAAGCCACTACAGCATGTGTGCAGGGCAGACAGAACGACAAACTGCTCCTCACCCCGGCTCTCAGTGCAGTAATCATCTCATGAAAGAAATGGAGACAGCACACACACGTTAGGAATGGGTACTTCATGCGGGACATGCTAGTTTCTTTTAGTGACATGCAGCCAGCAGCCCAACTTCAAAGTGTTGCTGGGGGCGGGGTGTGCTTAGCAACAAGCATGGAAGGGTTTCTCAAGTACATAAATAAATAAATTAATTAATTAATGAATAAATAAATAGGTAGGTAGATAGATAGATAGATAGATAGATAGATTGATTGATAAAGACACCAGCATGACACCATCTTTAACAGCAGCAAATATAGTCTGTAGCCTTTCTGGTATCCACAGCCCAACACCAAGGGCAATACACCCTTCCTCCCCCGGAATCCACTGACTGCAAGCTCATCTTACCCACATATGTGTTGTGGCATTGGTAGAGAAAGGCACCTTGGTTGCATTAGAACAGAGGCTGCCTAAGACACCAGTGTTAAAAGTGTTCTCACTTTCAATACCAAAGAAAGAAAGAAAGAAAGAAAGAAAGAAAGAAAGAAAGAAAGAAAAAAGAACAGCCCTAGATTTTTTGGAAGGAATGTGTGATGTTAGTTTTACATGTTAACCTTGCCACAAGACAGAATCCCCTGAGAAGGAAACGTCAACTGAAGAACTGTCTAGATCCTGTTGGTCTGTGGACATGTCTGTGAGGGAATATCTTAATTGTCGATGGATGTGGGAGGACCCAGCCCAGCCCACTGTGGGCAACGCCATTCCCTAGGCAGGTAATCCTAAAGGACATAAGGAAGCAGTCAAGCAGGCAGCATGGGTGTGTTCCTTTTTCTCTACTCTTGACTGTGAATGTGATGGGACTGCTTGCCTGAGTTCCTGCCTTGACTTGCTTCTGATGACGACTGGGACCTGGCATTGTAGCCAAATAAACTTTTTTCTTCCCTATATTACCTTTTGACAGGCACCGAGGGAACTAAGAAATGAGGTCTCATTGTCCAGCACATTTTCTTACTCATTCTATGCTAGGAGCCTGGGAAAACCACTCACTCACTCACTCATTCATCCATTAAACAGTTTCTGAGCCTTTATTTATGGACTCCAAGCTATGTTGAAGGATTTGATTTTTCTGTGCAAGGAGATGAGGACCTTCACTTAAAAAGAGGTGGTTGCCTCTCACGGGGTGATGCAGGGTGATGCTGGAACACATGGGGGGTTGCTGTAAACACTAGCTACTTCTGACAGCAACTGTTTGTTTTCTGATGCTAGAATGTGCAGGCAGAAGGGGGTAGGGCTGGCCTCCTGTAAGGGAAACCACAGCCATACACAAGGCCACCTTCCCGATGTGCAGAAGATGGTCCCAAGAAAAAGCTGGGTCTGGAAGAGACAGCTTAGCATCTGCTTCCTGAAAGTCATTGATTGGCCAGCCCTGTAGAAAAAGCTTCCGGGAGCCTGGCCATGGCAGAGCAGGACCTGTCTGGAGGTTCAGAGGCCTGTTTAAAGGGACTTCTTCTTCTATTAATTTGAGTTAAGAAATACCTCCAGCCTGTGGGGAACAGGAGTGGGAGCAGGGCTCCTCAGTAACCAGAAGGTTTCCGGCCACATTCAGTTTAAATGGCACAGGCCTAAGCTGCCCATAAGGAGCCCAGCCATCGGAGGTGACGTGGATGGGGAGTTGTCTGGTACTAGAAGAGGACCTGAGGCTCCGTTCTCTGCCAACAGCCACCAGAAGCAGATGGTAATGCCTCCCGTTGACTTCCGCTCCACCTCGCCACCAGAACCACACACTGTATGGTGTCCTGGGAAGCTCGGAGCACTCCTGCAAGAATTAATTAATGACAAAGAGGAAGGAAAGCATTCAGAGCAGCTGGACCAAAGCCTTGAGGTCAAAATGTAGTACAGCTAAAAGCTTACATGACCCGTGATAGCCCTCCTTACAGAAAACCCTTCCAGAAGGTTCCTTTCTGACAGCCTCAGAATAAACCTGGGCTGTTACTTAACCCTCTGGTCATCTCTATCTCTATCTCTCTCCTTCTCCCCCATCCCTACACACATCACTTCCCAAAGCAGCCCTAGCTCCAGGCATTGGTACCTCCCACTCTCCTGCCGGGATATATACCCTCTTCTCTTGACCTGATCAACTCTCCTCTCAGATTAGGCATAGACAAGCTTCAAACAAAGGGCCAATCTGGCCCACTGCCACTAGTTCTTATCAATAAAACTTTATTGGAACATGCCCACACCCATCATTTGCATACTGTCCATGGCTACTCTGGTTCCCAATGGAATGAGAATTTAATTGAGTGAATTGGAATGACCCCAGCAGAGACCAGAGGGACACAGAAAGCCCGATGCATTTACCCCCTGGCTCCTCACGCAATGGCTTGCTGTCCCCCATCCCCCATGTTAATGGTCAGCTCTCCGGGAGGCTGCTACTGGCTCCCAAAAATGTCTTAAATGAGCATGTCTGGGTTTGTTTTGTCTTCCTGCCTACACCTCCCACATCAGCCCTTCTCCACTGAATTGTAACTGGTGATTTCACGGTCTCATCTGGATCGTGATCTTCATAAGAAGAAGTTTAGGTGGCTGGGGAGACGCCTCAGTGGTCTGTGCTTGATCATCAGTACCCATGTCAACAGCCAGGTGGCAGCGTGCATCTGTAACCCCAGTGATGGGGGAAGGGACAGAGACAGACAGATCCGTTCCCGGGAAGTCACTGGCCAGCCAGGGCAGCCAGATTCCATGGGAGAATCACCCAGGCACTCAAACACGTGTGACATGTGCATGTTTGTAGGAGAGAGCCCCAAGCAGAGTGCCGCCTTCTGTGATGAAGGATCACCTAAGAGGCACACCGCTGAGCAGGTCTGTGAGCACATTTCTAGACTGGGTTAGCCGAGGTGGAAGGACCAGTTTTAAATGTGGGTGGCGCCACCTTGTAGACTAGTGTCATGAACCGAATAAACGTGAGACTGTGGGCCGAGTGCGGGCATTCATTTCCCTGCTTCCTAAATTAGGATCAGCTGCCTCAGGTTCCTGCTGCCATGGTGATGCCACAGTGATGGACCGTGCCCCTTCAAACTGTGAGCCAAAGCAACTGCCTTCTTCCTTAAGCTGCCCTGTCTGATGTACAGCTTCCATCTGGGGTGCAGAAGCGCTGATCTCAGGACACACCCAGAACTGTCCTCTGGTCCAGAACGTGCATCTAAGTACCCTTCATGAGGATGCTCTTCCATTTTGTGGCTGCCTTGTGTCTGGGAGCTGAGGCTACACCCTTGACTCAGGGTAGCGTCACTACCATGGCCTCCAGTTTCTGCCTGTATTTTGGGGGCCTCAGCTGTCCCCAGATCCAGTCCCATCTGCCTCAACGTGACTGTTCCACCCTAACTACTATCAGTCACCCACTATCTTAAATCAAAGTCCCCGGCAGCTGCCCCTCTGTGACTCAGAGTGCCATCTGGGAGCCAGGCACAGTGGCAGAGCTGGCCTTGGAAGGAATTCTGATGCCTCCCATCTATTATACTAAAAGGTTCATTTCAAAGCCTATTAAATAGGTCGAAGAGCCAGACAGGGAGCAGAGCCTCTCTCCCAGCAATGGCTCGATGCTCCAGAGTGAACAAATTTGGGGCTTTTAATTTGGCAAGCGAGAGACATTTCCTCCCAGAAGGCTGGCACCACTGGCCAAGCACAGAGGGGAAAGAAGAAAAACTCAACCTGATTACCACAGAACAAGATAAAAAGAAGTCATAAATCCTACCGACAATTACCAAGACCTCGGGGCTGCCTCCACTTTCTTGTACACGGTTGAGCTGCTGTCTCTCAGAGTCTTGGTCCTGAGACTCATCCTCAAGCCGCACAGACCCCTTGAGCCACTAGTGGCTCGGCAGCCCCTGGGTTCACGTAAGCAGCAGGGCCGAGCCCATAGGATCAACGTGTGGGTGGCTCCATAGGCAATCCCACCACCATAATCACACAGGGGACCCTCAAGAGGAAGCTAAGACTTAGGTGGAGGAGTGTGTGTGTGTGTGTGTGTGTGTGTGTGTGTGTGTGTGTGTGTGTGTGTGTTTGTGCAGTTATGTGTGTGTGTGCACACACGTGTGTGCATGTGTGAGCGTGTGTGTTGATAGGTGATAGTAAGTCATGATAAGTGTCCCGCTCAGCCTAACTCCTTTGACACAGGTCTCTCACTGATCCTGGAGCTAGCCCAGAAGCCAACAAGCCCTAGCCGTCTGCCCACCTCCATCTCCCACAGCACTAGGGTTTCAGGTGGTGCAGCAGCCATGCCCCACCTTTACGTGGGTGCTGGAATCAGAACTCAGGCCCTCTGCAGCAAGTCCAGACCCACTGACCCGTCTCCTCAGCCCTGGCTTTGGTGTTTTGAGACACAGCCTCACTTTGTAGCTCAGGCTGACCCTGAGCTCACTGTGTAACACAGGTGTCCTCCAGCTACCGGCAATCCTTCTGCCTCAGCATCCTGAATGCCGAGATCATAGGTGTGCACCAGCACACCCATCAATAAATACACCCAAACAGTTTAGTTCCCACCTGCTCCCCCGCACCACCACCACCCCAGTTCTTCCTAACCTGAGGTTCACATTCTAAGGCCAAGGAAGGACTAACTATCCCTTCCCAACAGAGTTAAAGCCTTGAGGTCGTGATGGCTAATAAGGATGGTCAACTTGGCCAGACCTGGACTCACCCGGAACAGGGGCCTCCACACAGCCTGCTGAGGGGTTCCCTAGATTAGGTTCATGGAGGTTGGTAGACCACTCTAAGTATGGCTGGCCCCAATCCATGGGACACCATTCTGGATTACATAAGGAGGAGAAAGCAAGCTGAACCCCCCCAACCCCCCACCCCCGCATCCATCTCTCTCTCTGCTGACTGACACAATGTGTCACCCCAGGACAATGCCACCATCTTCTCCAGTCCCTCCATGTCCAATATTTCCTCCTGGGTTGTTTCTAGTTCTCATTTCTCTTGGGTATATTCATTGTAACAGACACTGTGTTGCACAGGGACACTTTCATACTCCTGTACATTGTATCTTGACTGTTTCTTTTTAGGTTTAAATACATTTATTGTTTATTTATTTATTTGTTGGGGGTGGCTTGCATGCATATGGAAGTCAGAGAACAACCTGTGACAGTTGGTTCTCTCCTTCCACCATGTGGGTCCCCAAGGATTAAACTCGGATCCTCGGGCTTGGCGGCAGACACCTTTATCAGCTCAGCTAGCTCACCAGTTTCTTTAAATTGACTTTTTATAAAACCTCATTGTACGTATCAAATACCACCTGATGATACCACTAGATGTCATCCCTGTTTTTTTCTGATAATGTTAAAATATTAAATAATTTTAAGTATTAAATTATCTCATGTGGCTCTTAAATTCTCCCATAGTTGTTTAGTCCCCGCAGTGTGTAAGTCTAAATCATTATCCCATAATAAGCAAGCATCCTGTCTCTCCTCCAGGGATATAAATCACAGCGATATAAACTCAAGTTCCAGCAGACACAGGGACACACCTCTACGCTCAATCCTCAATGTCCTGAGGCAAGGAGATCCATGATCTCAAATCCAGACATAGTTAAGAACCCAAATGAAAAACTAACCAGAGCTGGGGAGACGGCTTAGCAGGTAAGAGAGCGCTCTTGCTGAGCAAGCATGAGAACTTGAGTTCAAATCCCCAGCATTCACATTTTAATAAAAAGACAAATGCAGCGGTATACACCCCTAACCCCAGCACTGATGGGGGAGGGTACAGGAGAAGATGAAAAGATCTCTGGGGCTTGCTGGTTGCAGCCCAGCTCCAGGCTTTGGGTGAGACCCTACCTCATAGGCATAAGAGGAACATGACAGAGAAAACTCAATGCTCACTTTCTGTCTCCACACGCATGCTCAGATAAGTGTACCACACACACATGCACACTCACACACACATGCACACACAATGACACACACACACATGCATACATGCACACACAGACTTGCATGCACATAAATGATTAAAAAAAACCTGTCAGCTTCCATTTCTACAAAAGGCAGTGATATGTGGGTCTTTAGATCCACATTCCATTGCCCCACAATCTGACTGAATGCTATTCCGGGGGCACGGGGAACCCCAAAGCTGTGAAGCAACAAATGTGTAATGGAGGGGAGCAGAGGGCGTGGTCGAGGCCTGACACTGGTCTCCAGAGTATGAGCTGCTGGAGTTACACCGCCTACAGAGACTACAGGGTCTGCATGGGAGGCGTCAATCAACCACAGAACAAAACGACTCTTTGAAAGAACCCTGTGCTGAGCACAGACCCCTCCTTCCTGCAGATGTTATTGAACAACCTGGTATAGCAACTACGCACGCTGTAGTAGGTTTTGTAACTAACCCTGAGCTGATTTCATGTCTGGGAATCCTATGTAAATGCAATGAGGTTTTTACAAGTCACTGAGCATCCGGGATGTTGGACTGTCCCAAATCTAAGACTCCTTGAGCATTTCACGTGACACCGTGGGTATGATCGATCCTTCAGGGCATGCAAACTTGGTTTCACAAGCAAACTTGCTTAAAATGTAGTATAAAGGGCTGGGAGGATGGCTAAGTCCGTAACGTACTTGCTTTGCAAGCATGAGGACCTGAGTTCAATCCCCAGAAGCTATGTAAAAAAGTAAAGAAATGCAACCCGGCATGGTGCTGCAGGCTGATAGCTGTGGAGGTGGGGGAGGTGCAGAGGTAGGTGGATTCCTGAAGCTCACTGACCAGGGACTGATTTGGTGAGCTCCAGGACAGTAAGAGACCCTGCCTCGAAGATGTAGATGACACATGAGGAACCACACCCAGGCCGTCTGTCTTACAGACACACACATGCATACATTCACACAAATAAAATAAAATAAATAAATGAGGTATAAGGTTACCTTCAAGCTGTGTGTTTAAGGTGCATATAAGATACGAAAGGATTTCATTTTTAGACTTGAGTCCTCCGAAAGATCTCACTGTGCACTGTGCACACGAGACTCTGAAAAACTCCAAGTCTGAACCGCAACCCACCTTGTCCCCGCCCCCCTCTGGATGCAAGCATCCCAGATGCAGGACATTCAGTGCATGCTGACTGGCTCTCCTATTGGCTGTGAGAATCTGTCAGCTACAATGTGCAGAGTGGCAGGCACACCTCACACTCAGTAACTGTTGGGTTGAACCCAGTGACACATGCCCCCATGGTCACAGGTTCTAGGTACAAGACTCCGCACTGCTATAACTGGTTACACACGAGGCTGGGGGGTGTCACCAACCCCTCGGCACATCCTACCTATAGAAGGGGACAAAATCACGGCCAGCTTCTCCGTGACTTCCACCTCAAACTTAACCTCCTGTAGCTCCAAGATAAAGCAGGGAGGCTTTCTAACCCAGCTGAAGGAGCCTGGGTGGCAATCTGCACCTACCCAGAGGGAGCTGTGGTAGAACACTTGCCTGGCATGGCCAAGTCCCTGGGTCCAGATCGTCGCAGCAGGAGGCAAAAAGCACAGCTACATGGCCACCCATGGCCACCCTGTCTGCACGTGCCTGCTCAGTCAGAGACCAGGGTGACAGCCACAGATCTGTGTCTCTCTCTACTTCCAAATCTGATTCTCATATTGATTCACCTGACAGTATTAATTTCACGCCTGAATACCATGTCTTGTTTCCTCGGAGTCCAATCTGGGGCCTGGGATTGAGAAAGGGGCATTTATCAACACTGAAGGGCAAGCAGAGGACTTAGAATTTCCTATGCAGAGCAATAACAAGGCTTAGCAAAAAGTCTCCGCAGAAGCCTCTGGGAAGTGATGACTAGATGGGATGCATGTTCTGAATCTCTGGATCCTAAGCCTCGTGAAACACACTGGTGATTGGAAATCACTAAGAAATTCTGCGGCACGGTGTTTGCCGTATGAGAGGCCCTGGGTTTGATCCCCAGAGCTTTGGGGTGAAGAAATGAGAGAAAGAAAGGAATATGGAAGGGAGAAGGAGAAGGAAGAAAGGAGGGATGGAGAGAGGATCAGAGGGAAGGAGGGATGAAGGGAGGAGGGAGGGATGGAGGGAGGGAGGACAGGAGGGAGGAGAGATAAAGAGAAGGAGGGAAGGAGGGATGGATAAGAGGAAAGGAGGGAGGAGGGAGGGAAAGAGGGAGGGAGGAGGGATGGAGGGAGGGCAGAAAAGAGGGAGAACAGGAGGGAGGAGGGATGGAGGGAGGACAGGAGGGAGGGAGGACAGGAGGGAGGAGGGATGGAGGGAGGACAGGAAGGAGGACAGTAGGGAGGAGGGATGAAGAGAGAACAGGAGGGAGGGAGGGAAGGAGAGATGGAGGGAGGACAAGAGGGAGGAGGGATGAAGAGAGGGAAGGAGGGATGGAGGGAGGACCAGAGGGGAGGAAGGATGGAGAGAGGGAGGGCAGGAGAAAATGTTGGCAGGAACTGAGCAGAAAATCCTACAGGACAGGATTTTCAGGAGAAGCCTCAGATAGAGGGAGCCCAGCCCTCCCACCCCGCTTCCCCATGAGAATTCGCCCTCCTGGCTCCTCTGGCTCCGGCTAAGGAGGCTGCAGGCCTGTGACTGGTGTGTGGGGACCAGACATTCTCGGGTTCCTCAGCCCTGGGACCCCGACCAGGACGGTTCTCATGTCCACTGAACGAGTCTCATCATCGCGGGGACGGAAGCGGCACCAGTACCGGCCCTGAATCCCTGGGTCCCTCCAGTCCGCGTCAGAGGAACCACTGGGAACAGGAAGCCCGGGCTGTCGCCCCACTTCCGCTCGCCCACACTCGCCCCTCTCCACCTCACCCTGCCCCGTCATAATTAGCAGCGCGATCCGTAGGTGTGAGTCGCCGAGTTTAAACTCTCGCACATAATTAGTTTTCTAAGATAGACAAGAATCTCTCTCCCGAAACCTAATTTACATAACGGATGGTTTGGCCGGGGCTGTTCTCTCCGGAACCACGAAAGCACAGTGCCCGGGCGCAAAATCGGAGTTAGCGGGATAGAGGAGTCGGGTTTGAACGCGGCCAAGGCGGGTCGGTGGTTCTGGATCCTCCCAGCCTGGTTCCCCTCGGGCCAGGGAGAGCCTGAGCCATCGGCCCCACGGGAACACACGGTTCTAAAGTAGACACACACACAAAGAATGTTCTAGCCCGGCGGTGGTGGCACACACCTTTAATCCCAGCACTCAGGAGGCAGAGGCAGGCGGATCTCTGTGAGTTCGAGGCCAGCCTGGTCTACAGAGATCCAGGACAGGCACCAAAACTACACGGAGAAACCCTGTCTCGGAAAAAAAAAAAAAAAAAAAAAAAAAAAGGATTTGGGACAAAAAGTTATAGTAGAATTCCTGTGTGTGTGTTCATGTGTATATATGCGTTCATGTATGTGTGTGAGTGCACATGTGTGTGTCCATATGTGTGCATTAATGTGTGTATGTGAGCAGAAGCAACACGCGGCCCTAAAAATAGTTGCTTGCCAGTAAGCCTGACAACCTGAGTTTGATCCCCAGGACACATGTGGTAGAAGGAAAGACTGACTCCCAAAAAGCAGCTGTCTTCTAACCTCCACATGTATGCTGTGGTGTGCAGGCACGCACACACACACACACACACACACACACGCACACACACACACACACACACGCACGCACACACGCACGTGCACGCACATGCACACACACATACACAATTGATTGATTAATTAATTAATTAATGTAATTGTAATTGTTTGAGGAAAGGAAAGGCCACATGACAGACCTCCATGTCCAGTCTTCTTTTATACACTTCCTGAACTTTTTTTTTTTTTTTTCCCAGAGCTGAGGACCAAACCCAGGGCCTTGCGCTTGCTAGGCAAGCGCTCTACCACTGAGCTAAATCCCCAACCCCCTTCTTGAACTTTTTAAGCTTCCTCAGTACCCAGCATTCCTCTCGGTGAACAGACCCTCCTTTTCACACGCCACTTCGGTGACGCCAACAAGTAAAAAAGAAAAAAGAAAAGAAAAGAAAAGAAAAGAAAAGAAAAGAAAAGAAAAGAA
>CABHPR010141524.1:11648-33066 GCA_902168415.1 Peromyscus melanophrys
AAAGAAAGAAAGAAAGAAAGAAAGAAAGAAAGAAAGAAAGAAAGAAAAGAAGGAAGGAAAGAAGGAAAGAAAGAAAAGAAAGAAAAAATGAAGACAGCAATGTTCTCCTGAGGCTGCAGACAGGAAAGTGATGGCCCCGCCCATCACATAGGCACCGCCCATCACAGGGCCCTGCCCACTCGAGTCCTCCTTTGTTTACTGTTTTCTCTCTGGCTTTGTTTTTACAAGCTCTCCTGTGCTCAGGCGGGTCTCGAACTCCCTGTGTGGCCGAGGCTCTTACTGACCTCCTGACCCTCTGCCTCCTGGTGCTGGGGTGACAGGCGTGTGTCACTACATGTGGTTTACGTAGTGCTGGGGATGGAGCTACAAATGTTAGGATGGCTCTAGCAGCTGGGTCACACCCCAGGCCACTTTCCTGCTTTCCTGCTTTCCGACCGGTTCGTCCTGTAGAGGCCTGAGAGAGGACTCCGACCTGCCCAGATCACACGTTACACACCACCCGTGTGCCACGGCTGAAAACGCCAGACCGGTTTGGATCGGATCCAAAGCCTCCCAGGGTGCACACTTGAAAAGTCACGGAGTCGGCAGTTTTGGGGCCTCCCTTCTCCTCAGAAAGACCTGTGACCTCATGCTCCGCCTCACCACCATGCCAGTTCCCATGGAGACTGTGCCCGGCAGGGAGGAGGTGTGCCCTCTCACCTAGGTCCTGTGGGGATCATTCTAGAACCAAAGCCGCCCTGAGTAGTAAGAGCTCTCAGAGGGGAAAGCAAGGCAGAAAAAGCATATTCATGCTTGGGTGTATAGGTACTTGTGTGTATGTGTGTGTGTGCATTCATTTGTATATGTGTGTATGTGTGTGTGCATTCATTTGCATATGTGTGTATATGTATATAGGTGTGTGCGCGCTCATTTGCATATGTGTGTAAGTGTATATATTGTGCACGTTCATTTGTATATGTATATAGGTGTGTGTGCTCATTTGCATATGTGTGTATATGTGTATATTTGTGTGCACATTCATTTGTATGTGTATATATGTGTGTGCACTCGTTTGCATATATGTGTATATTGTATGTATTCATGGCTGTGAACAAGTCCCCCAGAAGCAATCCTGACTCTTGTACCACACCATATTTCCCAATATATTCTCCTCTAAGTCCATCAATTTCCTCTTTCCAGCGCTGGTCACAGCCCATGAAACTGACATCACCATCTACTAATGGCTCCTAACTCAGACATGAAAGCACAAACATATTCCAACCGACAGGAGAGCAGAGCCTCCCGAGGGTCAACGCCAAGATCCCAAGGACATGACCCAGTGGAAGCCAAGACCAGCTTGGAACACTGTTAGAGCTCAGTGACCACAGTTCCTCTCTCCGCTGCTTCCGCTTCCGTGAGTCACGAGGTCCCTGGAGGTGGCCTGGCACCTGCCTCCTGAAGGAAGCTCCATTCAGCTGACCCAGGCAGAGACGTCACAGGCAAAGCTCGTCCTCCCGGCCTAGATCCTGATGCGGAATCCCAGCGCCACCAAAGGGGCTGGGTCCTCGAGGAAGCAGTGGCTTTGGTGTGTCAGACAAAGTCAAGGTCTCCTGGAGAGAAGCTGGCCTTGAAAACACAGAAGGACAGCCTCTCACATGCAGATAAAATGCCATAGTTTGGGGCTACAGAGATGGCTCAGTGGTTAAGAGCACTGGCTGCTCTTCCAAAGAACCTGAGTTCAATTCCCAGAACTCACATGGTGGCTCACAACCATCTGTTGCAGGATCTGATGCCCTCTTCTGGCATAAAGGTGTATGTGCGGAAAGAGCACTCATACATGAAACAAATAAATACATCTTTTTTTTAAGTGCCATGGGTCTCCTAGGGTCCCCACCCCTAGACAAAGAACTACAGACAACTGAGGCATGCTGGGAGCAGAAGAAATAGTCTTCCCCAGGGAAGAGCACACCAATCGGTTATCCAATACCAAATGCTCAGCTCTGAAAACTTACACATACAGGTAACATTGTATGGACTCAGCAGGCATACTTATATATTTAGGAATATATACATATTTTTTTTAAAGAGATAGACGCCATGAACTTAGGATAGAGCAAGGGGAATGAGGGGTGCATGGGAGGACTGGAAGGCGAAAATGCTGTAATTATATTTTAATTTTAAAAACTAAAAAATATTTCTTTAAAAATGCCATAGGTCCAGAAACTCCGCAGGCTGATGAGTGAGAGTCACTTCAAAGTTCACACAGGGATGGTGAGAGACAGACCCCAGGCCCCTCTCCACTGTCCTTGGTAATTTCACCACCAGCCTTCCTGGGACACTCTCCCACCTCCTCACCTCAGGTCTTCATGCCCCGGCCTCTATGGATCTCATGAAACCATGAACATCAACTCTAATTCTGATGAGAAAAGCTGCTTTCGTTTGCTTCAACATCTGAGGGACCAAGTGATTTTTTTTTTCCAAGTGATTTTTGTCTCCAAGGCCGGGTTCCCAGCTGCTGAAACAGCCTTCATCCAATCACCCTCTCCTCTCTACAGCACCTCAGAAGGGAGACGACCTCTCCACCAGGGCTTAAGACAAGCTACAGCCAAGACCAGCTGGAAGCTGTGTTTATAGATAAAGTTTTATTGGCGCATGGCCACGCACATTTGCCTACCTGCTGTGGACAGGCTGTTCTGGTTGTTGGGCAGTGACAATACAAACCCATGTGGCCGGCACAGCCAAAAAATATTTGCCATATTCACTGCCTGGCCCTTCACAGTTTGTGAACCCCTGGATGATAGGACCCTAACTCTCTTGTTTGTGGCAAAATGAACTTAACATGAAAATTATCTATGTGATGCAGTTTTTAACGTAACCTTAGGCGTTACGTTAAACCAAAGGCGTTAAAAAGCTTCCTGGGTTGTGTAAATGACACCACCAACCATCACCAGAGAATTTCCTCATCCCAAATTCTGTACCCGTTGAATATTGGCCCCCTATTTCTCTCTCCCTAACTCCAGCGGACCACCATTCTACTTCCTGTCTGCAGACTCGACTCCGTTACATCATAGCAGATGTCAGAAGTGCCCCCCCCCCCCCCCACCCACTGCTGAGTACTATTCCCCCGTGTGCAGAGGACCCGCCTCACTTCCTCACACACCTGCTGAGTGGCACTCAGGTGGTCTTGGCCTTTTAGAGGTCATGAGTGACGTCACTCCTTGCCTAATTCTTTGGTGTGGTCTGTTATGTGCCCAGCCCCCACATCCACATGGGGCCTTCTGCCCACTCCCCTGACTTCCTCCTGGATGTCAAAGACTTCATAAAGAACAAAGAATTACCTTAATAACCACACTTTACAATGACGCTATGTTGGAATGATAATTATTTTTGGTAGAGTCATATAGCTTATTTTTTAAAACTCATTTTAATATGCCTACTGGATACTTCAAGGCTACCATGTAACTTTTACCTATTTCTGGGGCCAGCAGGAGGGTGACCCTGCAGGGGCCAGCCCCCTTCTGCCTCCATCCAAAGGATAAGGATTTCTGACTCAGTGGGCCATACCCAATCCTGCCATTGTGGCCCAAAAGTACTCACAGACAACACTAACGGGATGGCTTGGCTTCGTCCCAGTGAGTCTTATCTACTAAAATGGGCCACAGCTTAAATTTAGCCCCAAGCTGTGATATGCCCTACCAACCCTCAGAAATATTAAAGACCATCCTGTAAAGAGTAATTGCCAGCTCCAGAAAATTCCTCCCAACCTACTTTCCCAGAACATACAGCACAAAGCCACCTTCCTTTAACTAGACCCACAGACACATGACCGTTTGTTTCTGGCTTCCTCGGAGGAGCAGCTCCCGGGGTTCAGCCACCCCAGAGCACCCACTGACCCCACTCACTTGGGTGTGTTGGCCTCGTCTACACGGTTCCCAAGCTGGAACTCATGGGATTTGCTCCTGTGCAGCGCTGTGAAGCCGGGAATCAGATGGATAAGTTTCCGAGAGGAGGGTGGTGGTGTCCCCGGAGGTTTCAGCTTGTTTTTTCTCCTCATGGGTGGCGTGCCAGGAGGGGTCACGGTGGTGACGATATTTGGGGTGCGAGGTGGGGTGCGGACTACGTGCCGCTGCCGGGGTGACGGGGGCAGGGAGCGGTGGCCTGATTCCAGGGGTGGCGGCGGGCACAAGCTCTGGTAGACATCCACGGTGAGTCTGTCCACGTGGGTGTACACAGGGGTCCCAGGCGTAGGGCTGGCGTGACAGAAGGGCTGGACACATTTGGACTGGACCCTGGGGCTCTGGGAGAGGTGGGTGCGGATCCACGGGCTGGACTCCGGGGGGCACACAGGGTTGCTGTCCTGCCCTGGCTCCGTGGTGGGCCACTGGATGATCCAGTCTTGTTTGGAGAGATTCCCACCTGGGTAGGAACAAAGGAACCGAGAGAGACACGGGTAAAGAAGGGGGCAAAGGGGTAGGCTTGCTGTGGACAGAGCTCCACCATCCACTCTTCACCACGCACGTGTCTCATCACGCATCTCTGATGTCACAGCAGGTGAGTCCTTACATCGCACAGACAGACAGATGCAGGTAAGCCAGAAGAAAGGAGGCGGGCTCGCGTGGGCAGAGATCCGCCACCCTAACTTTACCATATCATCATACCATGAGCATCTTACATCATCACAGCAGGTTACACTCAGCACAGTGCATCATGTGCACCTTTACACAGTCTGCACACCCTTTTACATGCCATACCACAACACACAGCTGACCGCACACGCAGGTTACATCATATGTATACAATGCAGCATGCAGCACACATCCTCTGCACCCGACGTGACGTACAGGTCAGTTATATGTGCCTTACAGCACACACAAGTCACCTCATGGGTCCAGTGTACCACATCGCATCAAATGCACCTTCCAACATATGCACCCTACACAACGTGCATGCTCTGGCACCTGCACATTAAGTAAATGACACACATGTTGCCTCCATGCACCTCAGGCCACACACCCTTCATGCTATGTGCATACACACACACCCCTCCTGCACACCTCATGCTGTGTATCTATCACCTCGATGTACCTCACACTTTGTGTTAACCACCTTGTGTGTGGCTCACATGGTGTGTTCACACATCCTTCATGCTATGTATGCGATGCATCACACACACACCTCCTGTTGTCTGCACACATCTCATGCCCTGTGTACTGCATCATACACACCTCATATCATAAGCACATCCCATCACAGGGACCTCACACCACATATATGATCTATGGCAGACATGCTGCACCACACACACCACACCATATACACATCAGACCATAACACATTAAAGCATATACATGTCACATCAAGTGCACCTTACTCCAGACACACACTGCCCATAAGTACATTATATAGCACAGGCATGTTTCATCAGATGCACATAGACCTCATGTTCACTATGTCCAATGCTCATTATACCACACACACATCAGTACACACGTGTGCTACATCGCAGGCACATTTATTACATCCGATCACACCACTTGGCCCTCACAAACAAAACTGAAATCTCCCTGCTTTCTCCCCACTTAGTAGCCTTGCCTTCCACTGCCTCGTGGCTGCAAAGCTCACACCCCGAAGACTTCACAACGCAAAGCAGTCAGTCTTTGCCTTTTATGGGTCCCAACATCCAACCACGTCAGGGTTTGCTCTAAAAGATTGCTAAGGATGATGCTTGCCGATTGCCTTAGTCAGGGTTTCTGTTGCTGTGAAGAGACACCATGACCACAGCAACTCTTACAAAGGAAAACATTTGATTGGACTGGCTTACAGTTCAGAGGTTTACTCCATTATCATAATGGTGGGACATGGTGGCATGCAGGCTGACACAGTGCTGGAGAAGGAGCTGAGAGTTCTACATATTGTGCAGGCAGCAGGAAGTGAGCTGAACTAGGCCTAGTGGCGCCCAACGTTCGTGGTACGAATTCATGAAAAAGCTGTGGCCTTGTGAGCCCCAGCTCAGGCCTGAGCTATACTCGGCCGGTTGTGGTGGCGCACGCTGGTAGGATTTGCTGGAGGATCCCTAGTTTAAGGCCAGCCTAGGAGGCTTGGGAGAAGCTTTGGCCCGGACCGAACCACAAACGGTGGTGGGACCATGGAGGCAATGGCTGCTGCTCCGAGTTGCTGGCTTCTTCTCATCGTGTTGGTGACTGCAATGATGCTGCTACCTGGGACAAAGGATTTACTACTGCTTGTTCAGAGAAGAATTGCCAGGACCATCGTGTTACAAGAAAGCATCGACAAAGGTCAGTTTGGAAAAGTTTGGCAAGACAAATGGTGGGGAGAAATTGCTGTGAAGATTTTCTGTTCTAGGGAAAAATGTTCATGGTTCCGAGAGACAGACATTTATCAGACTGTGATTACTCCAAACCACAGAGGAGGCACAAAAAAAAAAAAAAAAAAAAGTTTGCAGTGAACCATGACCACGCCTAACAGTGACTTTGAAATCTCCAAAAAGGTGACGGAATCCCACAATGACGATTCCACATGGACTATGGTAAAGACATTAAGCTGATTAACCCCAAGGAAAGATCGACTTTGGAGTACAAATTGTTTAGGACAATTTAGAGATGACTAGCTGAGATGATCCAGCCTGACAGACTACTCGAGCAAGGACTTGTGACAAGCCCTGAACTTTCCTATTATACAGAGACTGGACAAATGATACAGGACTCGACAATTAACCCAAAAATTTTTCTTTTCAAGATTCCCTAAAGGTATCTTCACCCCTAGAAAGTAAAAAGAAAAAGAGAAAATAGATATGAGATAGATCATCGAATCTACTCTGAGAAAAAAGATAAAGAAATAATAGGATAAATAGGTAGATCACTGAATCTACACTGAAGAAAAAAGGGGAAGATATAAAAATGACAAAAGGTAGACTACTGAATGTATTATGAAAAGAAAAAAGAGAGAATATGGATATGATAAGATAAAAAGGGAGATTATGGAATCTACTTTTAAAAAGGAACTACTTGTTTTAAATAAGATAAGTAATGAAAATTTTTTGGTCTGAGTTTACCAGATGTTACTGGACTGGACATTGTTAATATATATAATGGAGTTTTTCGTCTGAATCTGTCAAATGTTAATGGACTAGACATTGTTAATGTAATCTTGACTATATGTATTGTATATACTTATTGGATAGTTTTTCTTGTATTAGTTATAAGCTTTTTTAATTTTAGACAAAAAGAGAGGAAATGTGGGGGTATTGTGTTCCCCAAAATATTGTGTATGCTAATAAACTTATCTGGGGTCAGAGAACAGGACAGCCACAATATTAAACAAAGGTTAGGCAGTAGTAGCACACGCCCTTAATCCTAGCATTCCAGAGACAGAAATCCCTCTGGATCTCTGTGAGTTCAAGGCCACATTGGAAATGGCCAGGCACGGTGATACACACCTTTAATCCCAGAAAGCACCCCTTTAATCCCAGGGAGTGGTGGTAGAAAGCAGAAAGGTATATAATGCGTGAGGACCAGAAACTAGAGGCATTTGCCCTGGAGAGGCATTTGGCCTGGTTAAGCATTCAGGCTTCTAGCAGCAGTTCAGCTGAGACCCATTCTGGATGAGGGCTCGGGGCATCCAGTCTGAGGAAACAAGACCAGCTGAGGATCCGGCAAGGTGAGATAGCTGTGGCTTATTCTGTCTCTCTGACCTTCCAGTGTTCACCCCAATACCTGGCTCAAGTTTGATTTTATTAATAAGACTCTTTAAGATTCATGCTACAAGTGTGAGCATAGGAGACCTCCAAGCCCGCCCCCCACAGTGACACACTTCCTCCAACAAGGCCACACCTCCTAACAGTGCCATACCCTCTGAGCTTTTGGGGGGCAAATGACATTCAAACTACCCACCTATGGAACAATCTTAATATCTGACTCCAACCTGGACCCAGACTTGATGGGACAAGCAGATGAGTTCCTGGAGGCCTTTCACGTGGTTATGGGGAGGGAAACAGAGTGTGATAGTGGGTGATGGTGAGCAGCTAACAGATGGTCCATACAAACCATGGCCACAACATGGCTGCATGAAGGAGCTGAGGACCCACACACAGAGCTCAGGTGGGTCTCCGGGGATTACAACTGGACTAACGTTAAAGGGCTCACTCTCTGACTCCATTTCCACAGCCTTACAGAGAATAGCTCTTTAGACATGATTGGCAGATGCCAGAGGTGGGGGGGTGGTGAGGGGAGGGGAGGAAGAGATGTGGCTATAAAATAGCAACAGAAGAGATATATGCCATTCATTATTTTGACAGTGGCGCAGACATGGGAGTCCACTGTGGGACATTATAGAGAACCAAATGCATACTCACACGCACCTCAAACACACGTGCATGCATGCACACAATGCTGGGCACGTCTGGGGAAGATCACTGGGCTGCATCCATATCGGTACCCTGGTTGTGCGTCTATCATTTAGCAAGACGTGACTATCCACAGAAACTGAGCGAAGCCTTCCAGGTACCCGTTGTGACCTTTTCTTACAACTGTATGTGGCTCCACAAGTACCCAATGAAAATCTTCAGTCAGCCCCAGTGACACAGCAAGTCCCTGTCCCAGACCACCAAAACCAAAGCAAACAGTTCAGTTAAGAAACTGGAGGGCTTGGGATGACTCAGGGGTAGTACTCTTGCCTAGGATGTTTGAGGCCCTGGTTTGATACCCAGCACCACGAAAACAGGAAGGGGGGGGGAGGAAGGAAGGACAGATGGAGTCAGAGGAAAGAGGGGAGCGGAGGATGCAGCAACAAGCCAAGGGATGCGAGGGTGCTAACAGCCACCCACCAGATCCAGGGAAGGGAGAGGCGGGGATCAGACCCCCAGAGAGGATGGAGCCTAAGCTTTGTTGCTTGACTCCAAGCCCTGGGGTCTGTGAGTGTGTGGACTTGTGCTAGTGTGCTCTGTTAAAGCACCACATCCCTAGCAAGCCCCGCAGGGGAAGGATTCATGTGTGCTAAACACTGAGAAGGAGTTATCAAAACTGACATATCACACCATCTTTAATGCCGGCACAGAGGCAGGCAAGATCTCTGTGAGTCCCAGGCCAGTCGGGGCTACACATAGACAGACCCTGTCTTAAAAACGAATAAACAAACCAACCCTGACTTACACTGTATATCTGGAACCCTACTGAGGAGGATCAGGAGTTCAAGGTCATTCTTGGCTAAATGGCAAATTCAAAGCCAACCTGAACTACCCATGTTCCTGTCTTAAACAAGCAGGGGTGAGAGCTGGGTGTGGAAAGACGGATAAATGGTCAAAACAGGATATTGCTCTCATGAAGGACACAAGTTCAGTTCCCAGCACCCACACGGGAGGCTCACAGCCATCTGTAACTCTGGCCCCAAGGGGATCTGATGCCCTCTTCTGGCCTCTGAGGGCACCTGCACTCACGTGTACATCCCACACAGGCACAAATAGATAATTTAAAATATAACAAATAGGAAGGAAAAGAACGTTTGGGAGTTGGTGGCTGGCCTCAGGGCTCAGAGTGAGGGGATCAGTTGCTCTATCTTCCTAGAAGGCAGGGTCACTGGCCTATTTAATCAAGTTTTAGATGAGTGAGAGGACTTGATCAAAATTCTTCAGTAGATGGAGACCAATGCCTTCACACAGTATCCTGCTGCTGGGTGGGGACCCAATGCTTCCCAAGACCCACTGTTCCTCCAAGGATAGACAGACAGACACTCCACTGGGTTCAGGGAGTCGCCCTCTTGAAGTATTTCTTCACAGTTAAAAAGATAAGAAGGTAGGAAGCCCACCGCCCCCAGCACATTCTCGTCCCAGGCAAATCTGCTTTCTCTCCACACCCAAAGGCTCAAAAATCAGAAGTTCGGGGACCCAAGAAGTACGTGCACAGTCTTATTTCATTACCCAAACTGCTCAGCCAGCAGAGTCGACTCCAAAGCACGGAGGCTTCAGAAGCGCCTCGATGATGAGTTGTATGCTATCAGAACACCCCCCCCCCGACTTTTGATCCTCTTTTTAATAAAGTCTAAAGGGAAAAAAGGTAATTTTTCATTTTAAATAGGGAAGGTGTGGTGGCATGGGCTCCGGGGTTATTAATCGTCACCCTCACCTCCTGTCACTCGTTTCTGGAAAAATCGTTTTATTTCAAGTCTTGAGATGGGCGGAGAGAAGGGAATAGATTTTAAAAAATGAAAGGTCTGAGGACTGATTAAAGGCATTTCAAGGCATAGGGTGTTTTTTTTCTTCTTCTTTTGACATTCTCTGATAAGGGACTGGAGAAGTAAAAAGCCATTCGAGAGAGAGAAAATGATTTCAGAAAGTCTAGGCAAGTGTCTGACTGCTTTGTCCTGTTCCATTGAAACCATATAAACAGGCAAATGCATGGCTTAGAAGTTGTCTGGATGTCGGAGCCAGCGTCACACACGCCTCAGCCCTTCAGAGGCAGCTGGGGAGGGGTGGACGCCACCCTCACCATTCCAGGATTGCCAACTGGGGCTTGGAAGTCCCCTGCATATTTCCAAGTGCTTGCTGTTTAAATCATTCTAACTTTCGGAGGGGAAAGCAGGATCTGTAGATACGGCTTGAAGATGTTTTTTTTTTCCAGACTCACAGTAAGTTAAAGAATAGAAACAGTGGTGGCGGCTACTATGATTATGAGTTAAGTAGCCCTGATCCCTGATCCAAAGATCCAAAAGGCTCCAAAGTCCAAAACGATTATGGCGCCACCGTAAAGCCCCAAGTGGAAAATTCCATGGCTGACCCCACGTGACCAGCTACAGGGCAGACATGGGCACACTAAAAATATTGTGTAAAATTATTCTCCAGGGTTACAGAGATAACTCAGTCGATAAAGGGCTTGCCCCACGAACATCAGGCCCTGTCCTCACTTGCTTTAAGCTACTGTGACCAACACCACAACCAACCTGGGGAGGAAAGGGTTTATTTGGCTTCCATTTCCCCCATCACAGTCCATCACTGGTGGAAGTCAGGGCCGGAACTCAAGCAGGGCAGGAACCTGGAGGCAGGAGCTGATGCAGAGGCCGTGGAGTGGCGCTGCTTACTGGATTGCTCCCCATGGCTTGCTCAGCCTGCTTTCTTATATCACCTAGGACAGTGGTTCTCAACCTGTGGGTTTCAGCCCCTTTGAGGGGGGTCACATATCAGATATTTACATGAGGGGGGTTACAGATCAGATATTTACATTACGATTCATAACAGCAGCAGTTACAGCTATGGAGTAGCTACGAAATAATTTTATGGTTGGGGGTCACCACAGCATGAAGGAACTGTATTGAAAGGGTCACAGCATTAGGAAGGTTGAGAACCACTGGCCTAGGGCCACCTGTCCAGGGGTGGCACCACCCACAGTGACCTGGACCCTAACACATCAATTAAGAAAATACCCCACAGACATGCTCACAGGCCAATCTAATGGAGGCAATTTCTCAGCTAAGGGTCTCTCTCCCCAGGTGACTCTAGTTTGTGTCAATATGACTAAAATTAACCAGCTCAGGATCTGATTGCAGAATCCACCTAAAAGCTCACTGGGTGTGGCAGCCTCCAATGTAATCCCAGCATTGGGGAGGCAGAGACACCGGATTCCCTGAGCAAACTGGCAAGCCAGAATCAACTAAACAGCAAACTGCAGATTCAACAAGAAACTCTACCCAAGTAGATAAGATTTAAAAAAGATGTCTGAGGTCAACCACAGGGCTCTCTATCCACAGATGTGTACACATGAGAGAGAGAGAGAGAGAGAGAGAGAGAGAGAGAGAGAGAGAAAGAGAGAGAGAGAGAGAGAGAGAGATTAGCTCCTATTATTATTAGCCACTAATAATCCTGGTAGCAGTTACTATTTGCTGAGCATATACTGTGATCATAACCCTGACAGCCAAGCTCATTAAATAAGAAATAAGAACTGCTCAGGAGATTGTCCCAGCATGCCTCTGCCCATGTCTGTCTTGCTTTTCCAGGGATGATCCGATCTGATGGCTTCAACCGCTGTTGGATCCTAAATCAGAATAGGCTATGAAGTACCCATGGAGCTACGGAAGGTGGAGCCTCATTGGAGGTGCCCTGAAAGATGTACCTCAACTCCAGCCTCTTCCTGTCCCTTCTTCCTGGCCTTGTCCTCTGCTCTGGCTGCCATGAGGTGAGGGGCTCCACCCCACCTGCTGCAGTCAGACCCTCAAGCCTGCGCAGCTGGTCATTCACCCACTGAATCATCTCCTCAGCCCCACAGAAGGGTTTTCAAGTGTGATGCCCGCTAGCATCTAGGATGTCCACAGTGCTGTGTCATGGCTACCTCGACGGAGTTCAAGATGAACCCCGTACCCAGAACTAAGCCTTGTCCCCATCAGTAGTCAGTCTCTGTTCTCTTTGTCTCCCGCCCTTGACAGTTAGGACACGGCTTCGCGTCTCTGTGGATTTGCCCTCCCGGGATCTTTCCTATATGTAGATCGTGTCATGTATGGTGATTAGGGTCTGGCTCAGTCTGCATCATTTGTTTACACGGCAGCACAGCCCACTGCTTCCTTCTCATGGCTGAGGTCGACAATGGCAACACAGCTTGTTTCTCTACTCAACAGCCGATGGACGCAGCACACTGTGTTGACTTTCACAGTGTTGTGGGGAACGTGTGGGAACCAGTATTTGTGTGGTTATCTGTTTCCAATGCTTTGAGCATAAAGTAGGAGTGGAATTGCTGGGCCAGGGGGTAATGCTCTCTAACCACCCTAGAAACCACTGTACCATTTTTCATTCCCACCAGCTTCATGCAGTGGTTCTCACTTTTTCCTGTCAGCTGATCTCATCATCAGCATCATCACCATCATCACCACCATCATCACTACCATCATTGGCATAACCATCACCATCATCACCACCATTATCATCATCTCCATCATTACCACTGTCACCTCCATTATCACTACCACCATCACCATCATTATCAGCATAATCATCACCACCACCATCCGTACCATCATCACCATCATCATTATCACCACCACCATCAACACCATCAGCATCATTACCATCAGCACCACCATCACCACCATCAGCATCAGCACCACCATCAGCATCATCACCACCATCAGCATCATCTCCATCCTGGTGGGTGTTTAGCAAAGCACGTTTATTGGTGGGCACAGCAGCAGACACTGGGTGTTGACTCTGGCCCAGGCTCCTCCCTGCCTCCTCTCCCCCTCCCACCTTACTTCATTACACTCTCGTTATAATCCTGTGAGATTGGTGAGGAAATTAAAGCTCTGAGAAAAGTCGAGTCGCTTGTCTGAGGCTGAGATCCCACTCAGTTCCAGGGGTCTGATGGCAGAGCCTGTTTCTTGGTTGGGACACAATATCCACCATGTCAGAGTCAATCCTCTCAGCCCCAGGATCACATATCCAAAATTGGAAACCTATTTCAGCCGGCTTTAGTGTGTTTCCATTGCTGGATACTTGGATCTGATGTTGGAGATCCAAGATGTGTGTCGTCAGATAGGGAAACTGAGCCTCCAAGGCAGTGGCTCTCAATCTTCCTAATGCTGCAGCCCTTTAATACGGTTCCTCATGCTGTGCTGACCTCCAACCATAACATTAATTTCATTGCTACTTCATAACTGAAATTTTGCTACTGTTATGAACAGTCATGTAAACATTTTTGGAGACAGAGGTTTGCCAAAGGGGTCATGACCCACAAGTTCAGAACCACTGCTCCAAGACATACACACACCCTGCCTCCGCCACCACCAATCTAAAAAAGGCTTGGTCCATCCATCCCCACTCATTCTCACCTATTTCTGCCCATCCTGATCTTCCTCACCCATCACCACCATCCTCACCCATTTCTACCCACCCCCACACATCTTTATCCATCCCCGTGCATCCCACTCACCCTCACCTATGGCAAAGGCATGGCGGCAGGAAAGTGCGCTAACCACTCACATCCACAGTCAGGAAACAGAGAGAGGTGAACGCTGGGGCTCAGCTCGCTTCTTCCTTTTTAGTCAGTCCAGGGCCCCAACCCATGAGACGGCACAGTCCATACTGGGGGCGGGGAGGGGGGGTATTCTCACCTCAGTTAACATAATCTAGATAATTTTACACAGGCACGCCCAGAGGTTTGTCTCCAAGGTTACTCGAGTTCCTGTCAGGTGGATGGCCAGTATGAAAACCATCACACATATTCTAAGAGCTACAACATGTAGCAGTGGAGTGTGACCTTGCTCCATCCCAGCTGGGAACATGTGCATCAAAGACCGGAAGGTTCCGCCACTCGGTATGTGCAACTCTTGATTTGGGATGATAAATACATTTCAGAAAGCTTCTAAGTTCACACCTGTAGAAGCCGCAAAGAGTGAGAATTGGCTGTATGCAGGTGTCTTGTTTATCCTCCATCTTGCTGGCTGGACTCTTTCTCAAGACAAGTTATCTGGACTAACATCCCCACCTCCACCCTGCCCAGGGCCTGCCACCCAGAGTTGCAATTAGCACTTACTTACATTTATGCATTTGCATATAATTCATACTTCTTCATCTTGATGTGTAAGTCAGATCTTGTTTCAATATATATTTGACAACTGAGTCCAATGGCTGATTTGAAAGAGCCACAGATTCAAGTTGTCACAACAGTACTGCCATCTGATCGTTGTGCTCCTTAGTGGTGGGGATCTGGGCCATGACCACACAGATGTCCTGACACTCACAGACCCACACAGAATGTCAGCAAAGACTTCCCCGCTCCATGGTCATAGCTTTGCAACCACGGAACAATAGCAACAATGGCAGAGATTTCCTCCTCCTCCTCCTCCATCACCAGCTCACAGAGAGACCGTTCTGTCCTTCTTAGCAAGCTCCACACGTGAGTCCTTTTCTTTCCTTACGCTGTCAAAAAATGTTTGTCTTTCCACTCACAGGAAGTGCGTCATGGCTTCTCTTTGGCATGTCCACTGTGCCAGCATCACCACACTTTTGCTTTGGGGGGTCATCTCATTCAGCACTAAAAGTTGCTTGAATGAAAGCGCTGCAACACCCCCACAGCTGATTGGATAACCAAGAGAGCGTCCAAATAATGAATGGGAGAGTAGTACACACATCGTGGACACTCCAACAGAGGATCAGTAAATGAATAGGGCTTAAATGACTAACGGGAGGGTAGTGTGTGCAGCACAGACACCCCAAGAACAGATCAGATAACCAAGAGAGCATATAAATGACCAAGAGGAGGGTAGCATACGCAACATGGACTCGTCACACAGAGGAACGCTCCTCATCCCAGACAGGCGAGCAGGATGGCTCAAGGCTTTCACCGTGTTACTCAGAACAGTGTGCAATCTAAAACACATGGATGGTTCAAGGATTTTTCCATTGAACATTTCTGACCGTGAGCCACTGAAACTGCAGAACACAGAACTGTAGGTGAGAGGGGAACACCCGTGCCGCCCATTTTTTTAATTTAGGAAGAAAGCAGGTTGAGAAAACCTTACCACAGATAGAATTCCACTCATGGCAGGCATTCCCAGGTGGCTAGCCTAGAGACACGGAGGCCTGGGAGCTAGAGATGGAAAAATGGTGTCTATATTTTATGCCTCCTTTGGTTTGCATCCTAAAGACAGCTGTGCCTCTCTCCACATCCAGCACTCCCAGACAGGCTGCCACACAGGCGTCTAAGCAGGGATGTGAGGGCATTAGCAAGGGGGTCCTGTCCAGCACAGCACCCATGAGAACCACAGAAGAAAACCCATGGCCGGAGGAGCCAGACTGGAAAAGGCTGACCTCTAAGACAGGGCTAATTCCAGAACGTTCCGTCAGTCTAATACTCTGCCTCCCTTGAGTGACACACATTATATTAGTTCTCCAACTGCTCGTGTCTGCAGATTCCAGAGAGCTGAAGGCGACATTTAGACGGCCTCGGGTGCCTCAAGGCTCGCTATTTTTATCTCTAGATGAGTGACAGGGAGAGGCTTTCCAAACCCCTTTGTCTTCCAGTTCACTGCCACGCAGCTTCAGCAGGGCCACCACCTGCCCTGGTGGCTCAGTTTCCCTCCACAGACAGCCCCAGCAA
Organism: Peromyscus melanophrys; assembly: GCA_902168415.1. NCBI lineage: Eukaryota > Metazoa > Chordata > Mammalia > Rodentia > Cricetidae > Peromyscus > Peromyscus melanophrys. The sequence goes on from CABHPR010141524.1 coordinate 27,719, forward strand.
AGTGTCCCAGCCCGGTATGCCGGGAGTTCAGTGTGTTCGAGTTTATCCACACTGTTTCCACCTGGAGCCAGAAAGGGATGTAGGCGACTCCAAGGGGAGACAGTTGGATAAACCTGGACTGACCTGTTTAACGCCCTTCATCGACCACAGACCCCTAGCAGCCACAGGGGACTTTTTAGAGGACATCTAGATTCAGCCCCTTCCTAGATAAGGTCTTTTGGGGACACAGAGCCCAGTGGGGCCAGAGATCTGAGTTTGAATCCCAGAGGTTGACCTCTGACCTTTACACACACACACACACACACACACACTCACGCACACACGCACGCACACACGCACGCACGTACGCGTCAATGACTCTAGAAAACAGAATACAGTCAAATGTATAAAATGGACTTTGTTCTGCCTGGGACTAGGACAGGGGCTGATCTCTGACTAGGGTTACAGTTTGTGCTGGGTGTGCTGACATATACCTAGTGTCTCAGAGCAGGGGTTCATGGCTATCCTCAGCTACATAGTAAGTTGGAGGCCAGCCTGGGCTACATGAGAACCTGTAAAAGGGATTGAAAGGGATTTCTGTTTCTGATGATGGAAAATTTCCAGGGAGAGATGGTGGGGGTAATATCCCAGCAATGTGACTGCTCTTCACGCTGCAGAATTCACTCAGAATGGTAAAAATGACATGTTTCATGATGTATTTTTACGGCCATAGGAATACTTGGCAGTTGGATTTGGGTTTCTTTTTTTTTTTTAATATAACCACTAAAACATCTGAAATGACATAAGTAGAAGTCGTGATCTTTCTGTTGAACACAGGCTGTCGAGGACAGACCCAGAAGAGGTAACAGAGTGGGAAATCCCACATTAATTAGTTAGTCACAATGTCACCGTGCGGAAGTGGAGACCAGACCGTCTCCCTGGGACGATCCCTAGGAGCTGCGACTGGAGGATGAGTGACAGTTAATTAGGCAAAGAAGGAAGAACAAGTGTCCAACCCAGAGCCAACATGTCCAAGGATGTGACAGGCTGGAAAAAAACCTGAGAGCCCATGGGTCGGAACATAGACAGTGGGATGAGTCGAGGGACTGGATCAAGGGGACCCATAGGCCACCGTGATGAGGATTTATGCCAAAGATGAAGCCCCATGCAGTCTCACAGTCCCAATGACCACCTCAAATAACACAAGGCCACTCATCTCTGAGTGGCGAACCTACCACACACCTGCAATCAGACCTCCAACCCCTGGAGGTCAGAGGTCACATCCTGGAAATTCCGGTCTGTTCCTAACCTCTCAGGTCCGGGCACAACATTGGCACTAACTCGGCCTGGAGGAGCTCTCCGCAAGCAAGTTCCCAACAGCCACTCTCTCCCAGCTCCCCACCTGCCACTGAGGCCCCAGCTTCCTGAGCAATGAGCTTCAAAGGCTATTTTTAGAACTTCGTGCCCCAGAGCCCAGAGATAAAGAACAAATGTGTCTTTAAAAGTATCCCTCTGGGCTCACGAATAATTAAACCTCTCTAACTGATAAAAATCACAGAATGGGGCAGAACCAACTGTGTAGAATTCAGCAACACAAATGTCACGGTCCACATAATTCCGTCCTGAGTGACGAGCCCTAAGGGTGGCCTGATTCGGGAGTTAGGGTACCACACTTGAACGGGCCCATCAGAGCCACAGTATGTGCACCCCAAAAGTCCAAGTACTGGAATCGTGTTATTCAGAAGTAGGGCTTTGGAAGGACATTAAATGTCTCTCTTTCCGGGGCTGGAGAGATGGCTCAGCAGTTAAAGAGCACTGACTGCTCTTCCAGAGGACCCAGGTTCAATTCCCAGCACCCACATGGCAGCTCACAACTGTCTATAACTCCAAGATCCAACACCCTCACACAGACACACATGCGCACACACACAAACACACACACAAACACACAAACTGTCTCCCTTCCCAAAGACCCATGTGTTAAAGGATGGGCTGGGAGGTCAGCTAACGGGCGGGGCCAAAAGAGAAGTCTTCAAGTCATTGTGGAATACTCTCCCCAGTTTCTACCCCTCTCCTTTGCTTCCTGAGAGGGTGAGTAGTTTCTGCTCTACCACAGGCTCCCACAGCAACATGCTGCCTTACCACGAGTCTAAACGTAAGGGGACTGGCCCGTGATGGACGGGGAGGTTTTATCCCAGACATTTGTTAAGGTGAACAGAAAAGCTGGCTGACGCTGGCGGTAACTAGGATTCCAAGAGATCATGTGCTAGGATCCGTGGCTTCCAAAGAAGAGGGAACGAGATGCGGCAACATCTCTCCATGGCACACCCGCTGCCATGCTGGAACACGGAAGCATTTGCCAGAGGCTCACAGATGCAAGCAATACCTCTTGGGTGTCCCAGCCTTCAGAACTGTGAGACCCATGTTTTCTTGAAGGGGTGGGGTTGCCGAGAATTGAATCTTGGGCCTCCTGTATGCTAGGGAAGGACTCAGCACTAACTCAGATGAAAAAGTAAAAATTTGAACCCAGAGCTCTTTCCCATTATGTTTGCTACAGAGGTGATTAAGAGGGACTCTGGGAGGGGGGGCACCCAAATGGGCAAAATCAAGGAAAAGCATCCAGTGAGGTGGAGGACCATCCAGCCCCTGCGGTGACCCCTGGCAGGCATAGCCAGCAGTTCAGCAAGTGAGAACAGTAACAGGGAAAAATGCTAATGGACTCCCCATTTACCACCAGCTAAGTGAGAGCTGCTGTGTTTAAGGATAAAATGAACACGGCCTGGTGGTCCAAGCCCATCACTCCAGCTACTTGGGATCCTGAGGCAGGAGGATGACCAGTTCAAGATCTTCCTGAGCTACAGAGGGAGTTCAAGGCCAGCTCTTGGAAAACCACCTCGTTCCTTGATGTGACACTGATGCATTTTGGTCCCTCTTGTGAGGTTTCTTTAAAGTGTTCCCCAGGCACACCAGGGCGTCTCAATAGAAACTGGCCTCTGAAAACAAGGCAAGAGAGCTGGGTATGATGGCGCACACCTGTCACTCAGCTCTCAGGACACAGAAGCAGTAAGGTCACACATTTGAGGCCAGTCTAGGCTCCATAGGCAGACCCTCTCTTGAGATAGTGAAAAATGGTGAGTAGGAAGGGACAGAATGAGGCTGGGATTCATCTGCTGAAGAAAATGTGAGCTGAGCCCTGAGCCATGCCCCAGCCAGGGACCAAAGGCAAGCATCTCCAGCTGCCAGGTAACAAGCAACCCTGACATAGGTGGGTTTCGCTCCGTCTCCAGCTACCATTGTGACACCCCAGTTGCCAGACGTTCACAGCATCTTACTAACAGCACCAAGGTGTCAACAGGTATGTTCCTTCTAGAAGGTCTGAAGAAGAGGTGGTCTCCTTGCCCTGCCCAGCATCAAAGGCCACTCATGCCCTTGGTTCTGGCGCTTCCTCTCTCATACCTCAGACAAGCATCTCTCAAGACATCTCTGTCTGCCACCTGCCCTCCATCCAGCCTCAGAAGGTCCATGCCCTTCCCTCTCCCAAGATCCTTCATTAACCACAACGGTAAAGTCTCTCCACTCTGTGGTGAGATGTGGGTAAGGAAATGTGGGCTGGCAAAATGGTTCCGTGGGTAGAGGTACTCTCCACTAAGCCTGCCCTGTTTATTTCCTGAGCCCCACGTGGTAAAGAAGAGAATTGACTCCTTCCTAAAAGTCATTCTCTACCCTCTGTGTGTGCTGTTATGGTGGGGTGGGGGGCAGGGATCTCTCTACCACAGCAAGAAACTCCTCTCCAGCCTCAACTTATCATCTATAAAATGGGGGTAATAATTCAATACTGGCTTCCAGTTGACTAGAGGGTGACACTGTGGCTCTTTACTCCAGACTGAAAGGTGCCTCCTGGAGGGGGGAGGCTCTGGAAACTAACATGACTCAGGGCCCCTCCCTGGATTCTATGAATCATAAACCACAGCTGGGGTGCAAAGAGTCTCTTCAGTGGAGCTGCCTGCAATTTGCGCAGTAGGTTTCAGGTATATAGCCATCTCAAGTCATCACCCAGGCTGCAGTGGGCTTTTCTTCTGGCAATGAGCAGATCATCCCCAGGCTCCTGTGAGAAACCTTGGAGACCTCACTGGTTCATGGATGGAAGTGTTTCTTTGGTCTGTCATTGACTTCTGTATGTGAGATGACCACAAAGTCACATGACTACAGCTGGGGAAGAGCCTGGAAGAGCCTATAAGAACTAGCGACCACCTACCTTGGCTTCACTCCTCCTTCGCTCCACCCACCTCCTCCTTCGCTCCACCCACCCCTTCCTTTGCTCCGCCCACCTCCTCCTTCGCTCCACCCACCTCTTCTTTTGCTCCACCCACCTCCTCCTTCACTCTGCCCACCTTCTTCTCTCACCTCCACAACTGACCCAGACCAGTCTGATGTCTATGGGATCCAGGCGGTCCACACTCCAGGCCCAAGTCTGAGGCTCTGGAGGGTGTGAGATATTAGCCCTCACCCCAGCTCTGACAAGGGGGCACCATTGTTCACATAAAAGTGAAAAATAGATTCATACCCCCATCCCACCCCTGATCTGAGAGTAATGGGATCTTTAGGGACAGCTCTGTTGCTGGGTCTCAGAGTCATTTGACTGATAATTGCACTCTGAAGCCTGAATTGACAAACTGTCCACACCTCCTAATTATGGGATGTTTACCTGACCTATTTGATGATTATTAATTCCCACACAAAAGTATCTCCATTCCTGAAGCAATTGCAGGCAAAATGATGCCCCTCCCTCCTTCCCTCTTGGGACTGCCAAACAATGTGGGGAGTTAAGCAATAACAAGCCCTTGTCAGAGTGATTTATTGGGCATGAAAGCCAGAGGGAGAGTTCCCTTCATTAGCTGCACCTGGGAGAGGGATCCGCATTCTGTTCAGAGCCAGGAGCCCACTGTGGAACGTGAAGTTCAAAGCCAGAGAGATCAGAGTTCCAACCGCACACTGTGACCTTCAGACAAGGTATCGGCGCGTCTACCGTGTTCTCTGCCCTCACGAGAAGGAGCACATTAAAAGAGTAGCTATCCAGCGCTCGGGAGGCTCTGTCAGAGTCAGGAGAATCATGAGTTCAAACCTAAACTGAGCTACACAGCAAAACCCTGTCTCATAAGTTAAGGGCCAAGGGCAGTGAGATGGCTCAGCCACTAAAGGCGTTTGCCACCAAGCCTGAGTTCAATTTATATGGTGGAAGGAGAGAACCGACTTCCTCAAGGGGTCCTCTGACCTCTGTACTTACACCATGGCATGCTCACACATATAAATAAATAGATGGATGATAGATAGATAGATAGATAGATAGATAGATAGATAGATAGATAGAT
>CABHPR010141524.1:33076-44174 GCA_902168415.1 Peromyscus melanophrys
AGATAGATAGATAGATAGATAGATAGATAGATGATAGATAGATAGATGCAATCAATTGATTAAGACTCTGCAGGCTCAATGGCTCGGGCTCGATTTTAGTACTCATGGCCAGTGTATGAGATCTGGCCCATCTTCATTAGCATTTTATGGGTGATCGCACCAGAGAAGCCAGGATCCCATCTGTCCAATCTCACGGCTGCTGGACAGTAGCAAAGCTATATCCACAGCCCCCATCTAACACAGCCTGTCAAGGTTCTCTCTCTGCTTCCCCCTGCCTCAGCATACCACATTCCCAGGGCAGATTCCCCCATTTCATACAAATTGGGACTTCTGGACCCGGCTCGTCATCTCACACGCATATTCTGTATGGCTGATTCCAGGCTACAGCGTCAGAAATGCAGCCTAGGAGGCAGATGAGGCAGTCTTCAAAGCCTGAACCACTGACTACCTAGCTCACTGAGCAAGCATGAGGACCTAAGTTCGAAGCCCAGGACACGTATGAAGAAGCTGGTGCCGTGGTGTGCACCTATACCTCCGGCTCCGAGGAGACAGAGACTGGTGGATACCTGGGGCTCACTGGCCAGCCAGACGGGCCGAATTGGTGAGCCCCAGGCAAGTAAGAGACTCTGTCTCCAAACAAAACAAAACAACTCAGAACAGCTTCTGCCAATTTGCCAGCAAGTTCACAGACTAGTGGCGCATCCCCAAATGCTCAAGAAAGGGTCCCCCAAATAACGATGGTTTTATTGCCGCTGTGTTAGCACGGCTGTTCTCATTAGATTAATTTTTGACCATCTTCACCTTCTGAGAGAGACAAAGAAATCTTCCCAGCCACCCCTGCTGAGGAAGCAGGCCTTGAGATAATAAGTCTTGTTTCGGCAGTAAATCAGGACCCTTCAACATATTTAATAATATTGTAACGCTTTCCAAGCTTCTAGGCTCCTAATGAGAATTGAAACTGCAGCCATATCCCTCAAGACGCTCTTCTGAAAACAGGCGCTGTCTCTCCTGTCACAAAGCAAGTGTCTAAAGACAGCCAGCTGGGAAAGGTCGCTATTATTTCCTGAGAGAGGCCGTGGGCGAGAACACTCACACACTGGGCCCTGACGCCCACAGCCAGCCACCATCCTCAGAAGCCACAAAAACTCTTGGGACCTCAGTAGGAGCAATACATTCCAGAGGTTGGAAAACAGTCCAGGCTATACAGGCCAGGCTGGCTTTGAACTCATAATCCTCCTGCCTCAGTCTACCGAGCTCTGGGATCATAGGCATGAGCCACCATCGTCAACTCAACACTCAATGCTGAAGCCACAAATGTTGACCAGGGTGAGCCTCCCTCAAGACAAATGGCATTTGCAGAAGAGAGGAAAGACAGCTGAAGGCAAGCTGGGGCCAGCACCACAGGGGGCTGGGTTAGAGCTGCAGATTCCCAGGCTGACTTGACATCTGAAAAGCTATCACCTCCGTGGGGACATGATTCCAAGTGACTTGGGGGTACAGTGAGTGTGGGAAGCTCTGGAGTGAGTGAGTGTGTGTGTGTGTGTGTGTGTGTGTGTGTGTGTGTGTGTGCGTGTGCACACGCATGCGTTGGGTATATGTGTTAATTTATCTATATACTATATGCACACCTTAGTGTGGAGGCCAGAGCGGGATGCTAGGTATCTTCCTCAATTGCACTCCATTTAATTCTGGGGTTAGGGTCTCTCTCTGCACCTGGCTGTTCAGAGATCCCCAAGATCTGCCTGTCTCCGCCCTCCAGGGTAACAGACACCCCTGGCCATGACTGGCTTTCACACAGGTACTGAGGATTTGGATTCCAGTCCCCATGGTTGCACGTAAGCCCTCTGACCCACTGAACATCTTCTCAGCCTGTGTGCTGTTTTAGACATTAGGTCTTTTGGGAGGTGAGGACGCTGGTGGGTGTGAGTAGGAAGACAGCAGGTGATGGCCAGGAATCAGGGCCTTCACGTGCAGCTTACTCTGGCTGCTCATGAGCCACGTGCTCCAGTCCTCTGCTTCTAGCTCCAGACACGGAACAGAATCGCCCAGAAGGCCGTTCAATGCCCCGATGCCCACGAAGAACCAAACACCAAAGGCTCTCACTCCTATGAGCAAAGTAAAAAGCTGTTCTCCCAGAAGCCAAGGCTAGAACTGTGGTGACAAGATCCCAGGGGGTGTGGGGAGGGAGGACGGAGAAGCGGGATGAGGGGGACGGGGTGCAGCCAGAGAGGAAGAACAACATAGAATGTTCTACAGCATGGCCGGGCAATGGTCCACAACTCATTGCGCATTTTGAAATAGCTAGAGAAGATTTTGAATGTGCCCAAAAGAAATGACCAGTACCTAAGACAACGGATCTGTCAGCCACACTGCCCTGAGCTTTACACACTGCATATGTGTTTATCATAACCCACCTACATGGGACAGTTATCCTGTGTATTGATTGAATAAAAAATTTAATAATTAACAAATTTTAAACTCCTGGTACTTAGACTCAAATCTTGGATCTGCTCTGGAGAGAAATCCAGGCAAGCAGAGTTCAAAGGTATTCTCCAATGCAATTTTGACCTGGTCTAGACCGGCTGCTAGACCCTCCTACAGCTCAGTTTTCCTCCCTCTGAATCACAGGAGTCTGTCTACAGACTTTTAAAGCCATTTCGTAGAGGTTGGGGAGCTGGTTCAGTTGGTAAAGTGCTTGCTGCCCAAGCACGAGGACCTGAGTTTGAACCCAGCATGTACTTAAAAAGCCAAGTGCAGTGGCATGTACCTGCGAGGCCCACGCTGCAGAGGGGACAGGTAGATCCCGAGATTCCACTGCCTAGCCTCGACAGCCAGCTCCAGGCTCCGTAAGCAACCCAGTCTCAAAAAATAACATGGCTGGAGCTGGAGAGATGGCTCAGTGGTGAAGAGCACTGGCTGCTCTTCCAGAGGACCAGGGTTCAATTCCCAGCAACCACATGGTGGCTCACAACCATCTATAACAGGATCTGATGCCCTCTTCTGTCGTGCAGATCACTCATACATGAAATATAAATAAATAACATTTTTAAAATAAGTAAATAACATGGTGAGCAATAGAGGAAGACACCAATGTTAACCTCATGTGCTCGCCACACATGTGCACCCACACATGTGTTCACCATACATGTGCCCACCACACATGTGCACCCCCCCACACAGGCACAAGAAATGGAGGGATCGAGAGGAAGGAGAGAGATGAAGGACTGCTTCCTGGGCCTTGAGAACAGCATGGCTCTCCTGACACCTGTCATAGGCCTCTCTGGGTCCCCCCCCAAAACCTCTGTCAGGATCCATTAAGTAGCAACTCACATAAAGTCACGCTCGCCTCTGCAGCTCAGCCCCATGCACCTCAGCCTGGGCAGCCCTGACACTTCCTTTTCATGGTAGGGAATCTGAGGGGTCACAGGGCAGTTGCAGCCCTGGTAAGGACTGTCAGGGAAGAAGCTGATCAGAGAGACCATGTCACGTCACCCACAATTCCAATAACAAAACAGGACGCAATGAAGCAGGTGGACCCCAGGCTTCTTGGGAAACTAGGCACATTTTAGAAAACTATTAAGAATCTCTTAACCAACAGGACTCTCTTCTGTAATCGAGAACCACAGAACATGATCTAGACAGGAGTTTGGGGGACCCAAAAATTCCACTGTCTCATTAGAACAATCCCAAACTTGGTTCCACTGAATAATCCTGTCCCACAATGTGCTGGAAGGGTCTATTGGGGAAAAGACCCAGTATGCTGGTACATTTGAGCGTCTCTGGCTCTTAGTTCCCCCTTTGGGGAGGTCTGAGTAATGCCGCAAATCAAAGGCTCTGAGAAGTTCTGCAGGAAAGAAAATTACTCATTTAATTAACAGATCTGACCTGGAAAAGCTCTCCGTGCATGGTGAGGTGGGACCTCACCTCAAAAGGTATCTAGGGAGTCCTGCACAGACTGCTGCTGTTGTCTGTGAAGCAACTCGTGGGGATATGGTGGTGAAGATCTGCACCCATACAGCTTCATCTAGTAGTAGGTAGATGATGGAATTCGTAGGGAATAAAGATCTGCCACTCTAATTGGTTTAATAAAATGCTGATGGGCCAGTAGCCAGGCAGGACGTATAGGTGGGGTGACCAAACTAAAAATGCTGGGAAGAAGAAGGGCGGAGTCAGGAGTCACCAGCCAGACTCAGAGGAAGCAAGATGAGAATGCTGTACTGAGAAAAGGTACCAAGCCACATGGCTAAACATAGATAAGAATTATGGGTTAAGTGTAAGAGCCTGTTAGTAATAAGCCTGAGCTACCGACCAAGCATTTATAAGTAATATAAGCCCCTGTGTGGTCATTTGGGAAGCAGCAGGGTATTTGGGAGTTGTTGATAGGCCAGAAACTTCCCTCCCTTCATAAAGAATCATGCATAACTTGTCAGGTGAACTCGCCTATAATTTCAGCAGTGGAAAGGGAGGAGTGCAAGAGGGGCATGGGTTCTAAGCCAGCCTGGGCTATAGAGTAAGACCCTGTTGGAAAAGAAGAATGGAGAGGGAAAGGGGAGAGAGGAAAAGAGGAAGAGAGAACAGAGAAGATGAAGGAAGAGGAAAGGAAGGGAGTGGGGAGAGGAAATCTACCATCTGAACTGTGCTCCTGCCTCCAAGCCCTGCCCATTCAACCTGCTCCAGACTTCTGGCCACCAATAATGGCTCCTCTGAGCTGCTATGGTATTTGCTGTCTCTACCATTCCAGAGGGAGCCAACAGCATCCCACGTGCAGCAGTTTCTGGGTGACTCACTGGTCCTTCTTAATATGGGAGGAGGGAGAGGGTGGCTAACATCCCAGGTCTGACATCTTGTTTGCTCCCCCACCCCTTTTGCAAGCTCATAGAGACAGGAAGTGACGGCATGTCTCCCCTCCTGACCTCTGGTGCAGGAAGCTCAGAGAGGGCACGTCTTTAAGCCACTGGGGTGGAGGCTAATGACTCTGTTTACACATACCGCCACTGAAGCAGCAGTTGGGGGACCAGAAATCCACATGAGAGCAAGTTTTCAGTAGAGATAAAGCAGGGAACATTCAGCTTACAGCATTCATCCTTGCCTCTGACAGCATGGGCTGAAGTCCCAGGTCCTACCTTCCCCAGCTGTGTGGCCATCGAGAAAGCACCTCCCTAAACCTCAGTTTCCCCATCTGTAAGATGGGAGCCACACTAGGAAGTCTTTCAGGAGGTTGACATGAAAATTAAAGGCAATTTTCTTTGGAAGTTTAGCTCGGGGCTTTGTATACAGGTGGGGTCTAATCCCTGCTAGATCTCATGAGCAAAGGTTGCCACCATGATGACTTAGGACAGAGCATGTAGCCTTGGTCCTCAAGGCATGTCAAGCTCTGAACTCTAGCCCCATCAACACCTTATACCTCTCTTTCCTCTGAGGTTATGGCTAGACCTCCTCATATCCCAGCATGCTTTGCAGCCAGAGTGTGGCAAAGCAATAGGGGTAGAGGTGAGACCCACCACGTCAAGGCCCTCTCCCCCTCCCCTAGCCATCCCTCCCAGGACCCTGCACTTGTGCTGTGATAAGGCTGGAGCCTGAGTCTTGTCTTCCAGAATAAATGACTTCTGGGAACAAAGGCCTCATCCGCACCTCCGTCAAGAGCACCCAGGTTGTGGGACTTAGGAGCAAACTTTCATGTTTAGCTCCCGAGACCCTGAAGTTCACCCTCTAGTATGATCCACCGTGGATTCCTTTCAAGCCCTGGGCTGTCTGGAGGCTGGTACCCTGGGCGGCAATAGCTACACTCGCCCACCCACAGAGCCTCTTACAACCGGAACTCTCTCAGCCATGATGTTGGCTTCTTCCCACTATGCATGCTTGGACCCAGGGGTCTCCATCCACAGCACCCTTGAACTCTGCTTTGGATTACTCTCAACTGGGGAGACGGGCGAAGTTAGAGGGATCCGAGTTCCTATATACTAAGTCCATCTGACCCTTTGTCAACCAAAGCACCTCCAAGGTCGCCAAATATCCACGGGGCAGGTGGAGAAGGGTACAACGGCCCCCACGGGACTCACCCAGCTGTACAATGCCACCTTAGAGCAGACATCCCCCTGCCTCATCCCCATCTCTCCATGCCTCACCCTGAGCACTGTTCCCAGGACTCAGCACTCACTGGAACTGCAGGATGAATCAGTTATGTATTCGCTGGCTCCCTCCCCGCTGGAGAAAAGTCCCACAAGAACAGAGGCCTCGTTCATCCTGCTTTATCATTCCAGCACAGCCAGTGCCGGGCTCCCACAGGCTCCCTAACTATTAGCTGGATGAACGAGAGGGGAATTGGATACCAAATGTGGGAAAAGGATTGAGACAGGAGGATTAGGACTTGGGGGACAGATGCCATCACTTGCCTCCAATTACCCGGGCGACTGGGGAAAGAGATAATGATTCAGGTGCCCTGGGAAGAGGGCAAAGCATCCTGCCTGCTGTGGGCTTCTATGAGATTCATTGATGGCCACCCCTGCAGCTCAGGGCTGGGGAAGTGGGGTCCAGGAAGAGTCCTCACTGAGGTCACCAGCCCCTAAGTTTAAGCACCAGGAAGTCATTGACAGGTAGAAACTCACAACGCGGCTCAGCTTGTCTGGGGTTTCTTTTGGTTCATGGGGGAAATTGTTCTGTTTTCTTATCTCTCGGCAATGAACACTCTACCTAACCAGTCACCTGGATATTAACTGTCACAGAATTCTGCAGAATTTCCATCAGGGGCTGCCGAATTAGAACTAAACCCTGGCCTCACGATTTTAAAGGTGACAATGGGGACTGAGGACTGGGAGATCGGTGGTTAAAAGACCTTGTGCAAGCATGAGGGCCTGAGTCTGGGTCTCAGAAATTCACACAAATGCTGGGTGGGTGTGGCAACCCATTTATAATTCTAGATTCAGAAGGTGGAGACCATGCCCAGAACTCTTGGTTTGACCAAGGCCCTGCCTCAACAAATAATATGGAAGAGTGATCAATTCCCTATACTAACCTCAGGCCCCCACATGAACACATACATACACGCGCGCGCGTGTGCACACACACACACACACACACACACACACACACACACACACACCCTCCCAGTTCTAATCCTCCTGTCTCAATCATTTTCCCTTTTAGGGAGCCTGTGCTTGGAGCTGAGCACCAGCTGTGCAAACCACGCATTCACCAACACGCGCCACACACAAATGAAAACAGAAAACGAGGCGATAACTGATTACCAATAAAGCAGCCACTTCCTCTCCCCCCAACAGCTACGGCAGACGCCCCCGTTCCAGACTGCCTGCCCATCCCAGACTGCCACAGGGTTTGTTTGGGGTTTTGTTTCTCTTGCTTTGGGGAAAGAGAAGATCAGACCTAAAGAAATTAGTGAGGCCAATACACTCGTCACACAGAGCTAAAGGTCAGGGGTGCATGGGAATGACGGTCAGGGAATAGCAGTGAGTGCGGATTGCCGAGATGTTTTTCCAAGATCAAAGCCGGTATGCTAAGAGCCTGCATCAGACCAAGGAAGAAGGCATCTTCCTGCTTCCAACCAGGGCACGAGTCTCTCATCAAAGCCACCCATGTGGAGGCTGCCCCAGTGGACAGAACACTGTTCCTTCAACAGCACCTAAGCTGTGTCCAAGGCCATTTCTGCCCTCCTGCCCCGCTCTGTTCCCTCTATTGCCACCTCTCCCATCAACAGCCTGACCATGGGTGACAGCAGCATATGTATGACATCGTCCCTTACCATTCTCAGCCCTTCTGCCAACCCTCATGGAAGGGAAGCAGCTTTAGCACCGGGTAGGGGACCCAAGGTATAGTCCCCAGCACCACCAAGTAAGAATAACAGTTGTGACATTGGTGACATGCCTGTGATGGTCTGAATAGGTGTGGCCCCCATAGACTCATGTGTGTGAATGCTTGGTCCATAGGGAGTGGCATTATTAGGAGGTGTGGCCTTGTTGGAGTAGGCATGGCCATGTTGGAGGAAATGTGTCACTGTGGAGGTGGGCTTTGAGGTCCCCTATGCTCAAGCTCCACCCAGTTAACACCTAGTTGCTTCTGCTGCCTGTGGATCCAGATGTAGAACTCTCAGCTCCTTCTCCAGCACCATGCCTGCCTGCATGCTGCCATGATGATAATGGACTACACCTCTGAAACTGTAAACCAGCCCCCAATGAAATGTTTTCCTTTGTAAGAGTGGCCGCAGTCATGGTGTCTCTTCACAGCAACAGAAATCCCAACTAAGACAATGTGTGAAGGGTTTTGGGGATTCACTCACTGACAAATGAAGGGCTGGCAGAGGGTTCACTGGGTAAAGCATCTGCTGTGTCAGCATAAAGGACTCGTGTAAAATCCAGGTGCAGTGGCACACACCTGTAACCCTAGTGCTGAGGAGGCTGAGACAGCTCAGTGGCCAGCAGACTGGCTGAACTGCAAAGCTCCAGGTTTGGTGAGAGACCCTGCCAAAAAGTGAGGTAAATGAAGCCATGCTCAGGAGGTGGGAGGAATAATTATCCCTCCAATGATCTAATGAACTTATCCTTCCCAGAATTCCTACCACCTAATGACAAAGTGACTCTTCCTTCTCTTCTTTTTCTTCCTGGCTCTTTAGCTTCTACTCCCCTTTGGTGTCTTGAGCCAACCAGAGCAGGACCCCTCAGAGTGCAGGGCTCAAACCCTCTGCACATGAGTCACTCCAACTTCTAAGCTCTTGATCACAGGGGTTGACTGCACTGTTTCATGGTTGGTCCCACTGTTTAAATTAAGATCTACGAGGAAAAAATGTTTGCTACTGTGTCACAACTAAAGGCTAAATTCTTCAGAAGTAAAAAGCTCTCGGAAAACAATAAAAAGACAGCCCAGTGATAAAGTGCTCAAAGGCTATTGCCCCAGGATCCACAGCATGGGAACTACACATGGCTCTTAACTTCATGAAAACATGGTTGGTCTCACTCTGAGGAACAATAAGTTTCCTTAAAATGTGGGAATAGATATGGTTAGACACAGCCGTGGTGGGCAGGCTGGCAAAACCAGGTAAGTCTGAAATGTACAAGTCCCCTGCGTCGGCAACGACAAGCCTGTATGCTGTGTAGTGGTTTGAAAGAAAATGGCCCCCAAAGGGAATGACATTATTAGGAGGTGTGGCCCTGCTGAAGTAGTGGTAGCTCTGTTGGAGGAAGTGTGTCACTGGGTGGGGGGGTGTTTGAGGTCTTTTGCTCAAGCTTCCCTTAGTGTGATTTTTCGATCAACTTCCTGTTGCCTTCTGATCCAGATACAGTCAGCATCATGTCTGCCTGCATGCCACACGCTCCTCACCATGCTCCCTGTCATGGTGATAATGGACTAAACTTCTGAAACTGTAAGCCAGCCCCCAATTAAATGTTTTCCTTCTAAGAGTTGCCGTAGTCATGGTGTCTCCTCACAGCAATAGAAACCCTAACGAAGACACTGTGTGAAGTGACATTTGTAAAATAATGTTCCTCAAAGCAAAGACTGCGGCCAACCCTCATGCCCACCCGCAGGAGACCAGGCAAATAATATAAAGATCTTTATGCAGTGGAATAGTAGGCAGTCAGGAAAAAGGTCAAGGCGAGTTGGTATGTGTTGGTGTGAAAGAGCACCAGGATACACAGCTTTCAGAAACTGAGCTCCAGGAATACTGTGTATGGTGGCTGAGAAACGGGCGGCTGAAATGACCCCAATGGGTGAAGCACCCACTGCAGAAGCCTGATGACCCGAGTTCAGATCCTCGGGACCCACAGAAAATCCAGACAGCAGCACAGGTGTTTGTGATCCATGCACACCTACCAGGAGACAGGGGCAGGAACAGGAGAGGCCCTGGGATCTGGATGACATGGCAGCAAGCAACAGAGGGACCATACCTCAAACAAGATGGAAGGCCAGCACTGGCCCTAAGGTCGTCCTCTGACCTCTACACTCACACCACGGCTGTGGCATGGATCACTCCTCATCTGGGGCATCGGTTTACCTGTGCATCTCCACCAACAACTGTGTCTTCTTACGTGCATGGTGAGTGTCCAGTGCCCATCACAGAGCCTGGCGAGAGCAAAAGCTGTCACCATAGACTACAACCTGGGGGTCAGGTACTGAGCTTAGGGACTACTTTAATTATCACACATAGGACAACTCTCCTCTTCCACCCCACCTCATCTCCACTCTACGGAGACAAGGGAGGCTAAGAGAGCAACATGGGATGGCTGATGACGTAACAGCTCCTAAGAGGCTGTGACAGCAAGGGACCCCAGCCCAGAGCCATAGGGAAGGCTCCAAACCCATACACTACACAGCACAAAAGAAGCTGCCGGAAGCAGACGCATCTAGTCTGATAAACTCCTGCTTTCCGGGGCTGGACCACGGAGCGACTGCATTTTCTCTGAACTTGCTGGGAACCTCAGAAGTCGCCTGTGAACCAAGTTTCAACTCTCCTGGATAAGAGAGCTTCAACACGCCGCCTGAGGACTTCACAGCCTTTCTGAGAACAGCGCTCCTCCCCTGGAAAAGAGAGTTCGCCGACGAGATGTCCCTAAAGACTTCCTGTCTCTTTGCCTCTGAATTTCAAAACCAGTCTAGCAAAACTTCATTAGGCTCGGAGTGTGACGGGGATAATGATCTCATTCCTCTCGCTCATTCTCTGCCTTGATCACCCTCCCCACATTCCCAGACTGAACCAGCGTGGGAAATTAGATGCCTCTAATTAATGACTCAATAAATAGAGGGAAGGGGGTGGGGGACGCAGCAGGATTTTTACTGGAACTGATACACATTTGGGTGCAGAGTTACCTGCCTTGATACTCATAAAAGAGAAGGCCCCCAGCTGGGCATGAAGATGCAGGTCTGTGGTCCCAGCACTTGCTCCAGAGGCTGAGGCAGGAAGATTAGGAGTTCAAGGTCAGCCTGGGTTACTTACAGGCTGAGACCCTAGCAGAAAGAAAGAAAAGAAAAGAAAAGAAAAGAAAAGAAAAGAAAAGAAAAGAAAAGAAAAGAAAAGAAAAGAAAAGAAAAGAAAAGAAAAGAAAAGAAAAGAAAAGAAAGAGGAAGGAAGGAAGGAAGGAAGGAAGGAAGGAAG
>CABHPR010141524.1:46622-58184 GCA_902168415.1 Peromyscus melanophrys
CAGCCCACTTCTGGGTGTCAGCCTGCCAGCCAGGAAGCTCTGTCTGTGAATTACACCCACACTCGTTTCCTGCTGTGTCTGGATCCAACCTCCCCCCCCCCTCGACTCTAGGACTCAGTTTCCCCCCATTTCAGAAGATTCAACCCAGGTTCCAGTTTGCAATACACTGGTCCATCGCTTCCAGGGAAAAGGAAGGTTGTTAGATGGCGCCTCCTGGTGGCCACACACGGTTCTGCACCCATCACAAGGCACCTCGCTGGGATGTCCAAGCAAATACATGGAAGAGTTATTTGACCCTGCTAGGGCTTAAAGCAAAAATACAGGCCTGCCACTCAGTTCTCCGGCTCACCGCGATGATGTGGGCACAAGGTCTTTGGATGGTACCACTCAAGAAGCAACACCTGATGGTCTCAGGCACGTCACAGGTTGGCCTGGAATCGGGTTACAGAGCCAAGCATTTCTTCTCCACAAAGTGACAGACAGAGCGGAGCAAAACTAAAGCTCAGAAAAAGAAAAGGATCAAATGATTGCACTACAGGGAACCCTGATCCCAAGGGCAGGGCTGGTGTGGGGACAGGAGGTCTCCCCCCCAGCACCCTCTGTGTGCCAACATAGCCTAACAGCTTCTCTCTGGGGCTAGGAGGAAGAGGTAGTTTCAGACTTCCTTTGGGGGTGTGAGGTGGTCCCACATTCCAAAATCCCTTTGGGATGCAGCATACATTTGCCCAAGGAGAACCAGGGACTCCCAAGTCGGGATGACATTCAGGAAGTTCTGTTCACATGGCATCCGTGTCCCTGACACTCTAGAGCTGATACATTAGAGAACTCTGTCTCAGGGGCTGCAGATGACTACTTCATGGAGGCACCAGCTTGGGGTGTGTGCTGGCTAGTTTTATGTGAACTTGACACAAGCTAGAGTCATCGAAGGAGGAACCTCAATTGAGAAAATGTCTCCATAAGATCCGGCTGTGGGGCATTTTCTTAATTAGTAATTGATGAGGGAGGGCCCAGCCCATGGTGGGTGGGGCCATCCCTGGGCTGATGGTCCTGGGTTCTATAAGAAAGCAGGCTGAGCAAGCCATGAGGAGCAAGCCAGTAAGCAGCACCCCTCCATGGCCTCTGCATCGGCTCCTGCCTCCAGGTTCCTGCCTTGTCTGAGTTCCTGCCCTGACTTCCTTCAGTGATGAACTGTGATGTGGAAGTGTAAGCCAGATAAACCCTTTCCTCCCCAACTTGCTTTATGGTTGTGGTGTTTTGTTGCAGCAATAAAAACCCTAATTAAGACAGGATGGGATTTACGTGGGCCCTCTATTTGGTACTAGCTGTGTTACCCAGGACAAGTTATAAACTCTCTGGTCATGCCCCGCATTTCTGCCTTCCCTGGGCATTTAACTATCCTAAGTGCTGCATGAAAGCCAGCTCCACACAAGCACTGCACCATGTGCACATAAACAGTCTACACACCACAGCCCACAGAGTTCTTTCCATCACACCTCCCTAGGTCCTCCCCCTAAAGGAAGTTCTTCTCCACACACCCCCCAACCTCTCCTGTTTTAGAGCTGTGTGTGTTTTATTTAACACCTTTTTTTCTCGCACACTGAGTCTTTTTTAAGGTTAACAAATGTTTCCTCTAAAGTGCCAGATAGTAAATATCTCAGGCTTTGTGGGTACAATCTCTGCCACACCACACATTTCTGCGGTTAAGTGTTAAAACATAGTAGCCAGACCTGTGGGTGCATGCCTATGGTCCCAGCACTCAGAATGCTGAGGCAGGAGGATTGAGTTAGAGGATAGCCTGGGCTACAGTAGAGGCCCTGTCTTGAAAACAAAAACAAAAAGCTAGCCTTAGACAACATGCAAACAAATAGGCATGGCAATGTGCTAATAAAACTTTATTTTAAAAAGCCAATGGTGAGCAAGGATGGGCCAGCAGAGAGAATGCTCTCACCTGCTTGTCATCCTCACGTCTCCCACCACCCACACACAGGCAGCAAAGGCTTCTCCTCACTTCTCTCCCAGGAAAAAGCATGCAAATACCTCCTACCTCCCTCTGCCCCTCCAGGAGGAGGTTCCATGGTGGAATCAGGTCAGCTCACTGGCTTGTTAGTTCATTGAATATTTTTGTTCCTACATTAGTTTGTAGAAAAATGAAGCAGTTGCTGAGTGACCTGGGGTGACGTGTACCACCTCCCTACACCTTGGTCCTCTCATATAAAAAGAGAATATAAAGCAGGATAAAATTAAGTGAAATCACCTTCAAAATCACCTTGGGATAGCACGCCGCCACACACCTGCTTCTAACATTGTTACTGTTTTTGTTTGGTTTGTTTTGAGGGTTTTTTTTTTGTTGCTGTTGTTGTTGTTGTTGTTGTTTGCTGTTGCAGGATGGGCCTAAGTGTCCAGATTTACTGTCTTGTAGACAGAAGTTTTCCTGCATCCCGCAGCCGCTCGGGCCCCAAGTAAACACACAGAGGCTTATATTAATTACAAACTGTTTGGTCTATGGCTCAGGCTTAGAGCTAACTAGCTCTTTTACCTTAAATTAATCCATTTCTATTCATCTATGTACCGCCACACGTCTCGTGGCTTTACCTGTATTCTGTCTTGCTCCCCCGGCAGCGCTCAGTGTCTCCGCCGACCCCAACTTTCTTCTCCCTGTATCTCTCTCTTGGATTTCTCGCATGTCTGTCTCCAGTCTTACCATAGGTCAAAGCAACTTCTTTATTAACCAATGGTAGCAACATATATTCACAGCGTACAGAAAGACCATCCCACAGCGCTGTCTAAAGTGGAAGATCTATGTATCAAACAGATACAAGACAGCCCCTTCGAGGGCTGGAGCAGGTGCGATCCAGGAGGCTGCCTGGGAGTGGTGGCATTTAAGCTGCTACGTCCTGAGGTATCGTCAGGAGTTGCCAAGCGTGATAAAGTTGGCTTTGGGGAATGCAGGCCAGGGAGGGGTACGGACAGGGGGTTTGCTCCAGGAGTGAAACACTTAAAGTGATGCTGGGAGAAACATATCACAGGAGGCAGAGAGCACATCCACAAACCAAAAGGAGGAGGGTTCCTTCCCTTCAAACCTCTGTGGAAGCCAGAAAATGAAGATGAGCAGGAGGGAAATAACTTCCCTAATTCCTGAACAGCGCCTAACTAGCCATGTCCTCCGTCTGACTTTCTCCTTAGTGGCCATGTTTTAAATGTTAATGATCTGGGGAGATGGCTCAGGGGATAAGAGCACTGGCTGCTCTTCCAGAGGACCGGGGTTCAATTCCCAGCACCCACATGGTGGCCACAGCCATCTATAACGGGATCTGATGCTCTCTTCTGGTGTGCAGACAAAGTACCATATACATAAAATAAATAAATCTTTGGGGGCTGGAGAGAGAGTTCAGTGGTTAAGAATACCGCCTGCTCTTCCAGAGGACCTGGATTCAATTCCCAGCACCCACAAAGCAGCTCACAACTGTCTGTAGCTCCAGTTTCAGGGGATCTGACACCTTTATTCAGACATACATGCAGGCAAAATACCAAAGCACACGAAATAAAAATGAATAAATCATTATATGTAAATAGTATGCAAATGAGGGTACAAATTTGGTTCCATACCATATTGGAATTGTTTTAATTTTTCCTTCCCCAAATAGCCTGGACATTTCTATGTACCTGACTGTAAATTGGTTATCTAGAAAACAATGGAATGAAGTTCAAGGCCACCTGAGGCAGGACTTCAGCAGTGAGGAGCTGAAGCTAGCTACAGCCACCCCTAGGTAACTGCAAAAATATTGCATTCCAAAGCAATGCCATTTTCCCCTGCTCCCTGCCACACACATTTGCTGCGATTTATTGCTTAACTTACTTATCTTCGCAGAGCTGGGAACAGAACCCAGGGTCTTTCTTGTGCATGCCCCGCAAGTGCTCTGTCCCTGAGCCACACCCCCAGCTCATCAGGTCCTCTAGGTAGGCCCCTTCCTCTCTCAGACCAAGGCCAGGATGGACAGAAGCTGGAAAAGGGAAGTGCTCCCCTGCCCACCTACAGAGAGGTTTTCTCTCCCTGTGACCTGGAAGTTGGGTCTGTCCCCTCCACCTGCAGGTGGTACCAGGGCTGGTGGCCTTGCCGGCCCTGTCATCTGGAACTGGCACACAGCCTTCTAGTTACTAAGCTATTCCACCCAAAGGGTCAGTTCTCACTCTGAGCAAATGAGAGACATAGGGATCAGTCAGGGTTAAGGGAAAGCCATTCCCATTGCTCTGTTACCTAAGAATCTTAAGTCAGACAGACCTGAGTTCAAGCCACTTTGGGCACTCAGCTGCTGTGTGACCCCAGGCAAAGAATGAACCTCTCTGAGCCTCATTTCTTTACATGGAAATAGAAAGCTCCACTGGAGTCCATGTGGGTGTTATGAGGACTCTGGGAGTCAGCCAGTGCTATGGTTGATGGTCCAGCCTGAGGCTTGACCCACATCAAACAAAAACAGTACTGGATAACAAGGCAGAAACCTCCTGAGATGAGGGCAGAGCTCCCTAAGAAGGAAACTTTGAGCTGAGATTTAAAAAAAAAAAAAAAAAAAAAGAACCAGCCAGGGGAGGACCAGGACAGCATATTCCAAGCTGAAAGAACGACCCGTGTGAAGGTCCTGGGGCAGACCCAGCTCAAGGAGGAAGCCCAGGGGGCTTGTAATGGGTGACTGAAGCCACTAGGGAACAGGGTCAGGAGCCAGGAACACAGACTTATTCTAAGACGTAAGCCTCTGCTTAGGGCTAACTCACGATCCTCAAAGACTTCTGTCCTTCCAACCATGTGGCACTAGGTCATTGTCAATTGTACACCGACCTCCTCCACCATTATCTCCCAGGTGCCAGGGACACAAATACTGGTACCAGCAGTGGGTGGCAGGCATCTTGTTCCCACAAGACACTTCCAGGGAAACCTCTGATGGCTGCATCTTCAAAGCAACAGATGCACAAGAGATAGGGACCAACACATGACTGACCTACAAGGAGGAAGGAGTAGCCAGATGTGGAAGGTGGGCAGAGCCCTGGGCCAAATGGGTCACCAGTTTGATTATGAACCCCAGCTACAGATGTAGGCTAGGAAGCAGGCCCAAGCTTCACGGGTAACAATCCATGTTTCCATTAATATGAGGGGTGAGGCAGGAGACACGGAGGCAAACTTGGAAACTTCAGAAAGATAACCAGGACCTGGGGTGTGCTGAGCATCCATTTGTCACTCGGGGAGCTAAATGTTTGGCCTTCACCACCCCATTTATACCCCAATTCCACAGCTGAGGGTGACAGCGAGCAGCCGGGCGATGGAGGAGGACGAACTTGACTTGCCTAGAGCACGCTCCTTCCATCTTTGATTCTGGGTTCTGTAGAACAGAATGGAGTCCTGGCCTTCAGAAGCTTCTTCCACAGTTCCCACTTCCTGACAGCACCACTGTCATGGGAGTTCCCCTCAGCCAATGCCCTGGGGTGTGGGAGCCCGTTCTCGGGTTCCTCGTGGGTTTACCCAGCAGGTCCGCATAGAGGATGATTAGGACCACGGCCTGAGTGCAGGTGTCTGAGATGGTCTGCGCTTGGCTGTGCTGGGGGAGGAGGTCATTTGCTCCACCCCTTGGCATCTCTATAAAAACCCTGGGGCCGAGACAGTTGGGGCCCGTTGGAAAAGGTTCCAGGCCCTCTCGAGGCTATCCTTTATTTTCTATCTGTTTATCTCTGCAAGATTCTCCGCAATAAATCTTTCTATCTAATATTTCCTGCTGCTCACACTCAAGAAGACTCTGGGGAGCTGTGGGGTTGGTGGGTAAACGCCCCACACTGGGGATAATCTCCCAGCTCTGGATCATCTTGACTCCTGGATCCTGGTGGGAGTGCCCTTGTCTCTGAACTATTCTAGATCAGCATTGGCCAGGGTGAAGCATATTCTAGGTCAGCATTGGCCAGGGTGAAGGATATTCTAGGTCGGCATTGGCCAGGGGGAAGGATATTCTAGGTCGGCATTGGCCAGGGGGAAGGATATTCTAGGTCGGCATTGGCCAGGGGGAAGGATATTCTAGGTCGGCATTGGCCAGGGGGAAGCAGTGGCCACCATGCCATAGAGGGCCACCTGCACTTGGAACAATAGAAGGCATGACCCTGAGGTGCTGACCCTATGTACCTTCCTCACCCTTCCCAACACCTTATGAAAGGTCCTCACAGTGGTGACCTCAGGCCAGATGTTCTGCATGGGACTCAGAGGCAAGGACTGCTCATTGGAAGCTCCTGGTCACCATCAGTTCAGGGCACATGAAGTTTCCTCAGAAAATTCATCTCCATCTGATATTATTTGTGGTTTCTCCCAAACATCTGGCCAACAGAACGATCTAGAATGGAGCTAAGGAGATGCCATGGTTGGGAATGTGCTTGCCTTGGAAACCCAAGGACTTTAAAAGTCTTCACATGCCAGGCATATTGGCACATGCCTTTAATCCCAGAACTCAGGAGGCAGAGGCAGGTGGATCCCTGTGAGTTCATGGCCAGACTGGTCTACACAGTGAGTTCCAGGACAGCCAAGTCTACACAAAGAAACTCTGTCAAAAAACCAAAAAGTATAAAATAGATAAAAAAAATTTAAAAAAATAAAAAAAAAAGTCCTCACATGAAGCTGGAGGCCTGCTCAGGGCTTGAGCACTGGCTGCTCTTCCAGGGGACCAGGGTTTGATTCCTAGCACAACTGTCTGTAACTCCAGTTCCAGGATCTGACGCCCTCCTCTGGCCTCCACAGGTACTGCATGCACAATGTGCACAGACCTGTGCAGACAAAATACCCATACACATGAAAACTAAATAAGTATTTCTAAGTCCACGTGTGTAATACCAGCACTGGGAGGCAGAGACAGGTGGGTCCCCGTGGCTCCCCGGCCAACTAGCCCAGTCAAATTGGCACACCATAGTCCAATTAGAGAACCTGTCTCAAAATAAGGCAGATGGGCGTGTGAGGCATGACGTTTGAGGCTGTCTTCTGCTTCCACATATATGTGTGCATACATATGCACATATGCGCGCGCGCGCGCGCACACACACACACACACACACACACACACACACACACACACACACGCAAACTCTCTTCAATGCAAGGAAAGTTCTGGAAGTGTACTGGGCCAAAAAGGTAATCACTAGTCACTGTGGCAATGGGTCAATGGAGATGAAGGAACAGTCTCTAACTGAAACTTCTCTCAATGGAGGAGCCTAGAGGCTGCATTACTGGACAGTTTAGGAACACGGGTCCCCAGGGACAAACGCTCCCTATCATTGGGACCCTGGTCCCCAGCACTGATGAGGCAGAAGAAGTCCTGTGGGTCATTACAGGGTGAATGGACGAGCCACGGGAACAGAGTGCATCGGGGGCAGGCTTCTGTCTCCATGCACATGTATCCTGAGGGGTGCTCCATGCATGGGAGGGACCCCCGAGAGCGGGCCGTGGGAAGAGGGACATAGCATCACGCTGGCACACGCCGGTCCCTGTGAGCATCTCTGGGAAGGGAGCTGTTCTTCCCCCAGCTTTCCCCAAGTCAGAAGCAAGCCGCACAATAGAGCAATCAAGACCCACTTTGTTCTCGTCAAAGGGAGTCGGTGGTGGTAGCGCTGCAGGCGGCTCCTGGGGGTCCCATTCAAAGCCCAACTGGTGAGAAGCCACGGAGCATCTGAGGCTGGTCTATTTCAGGGCCCCGCTGCTTCCTGCTCCCGGCTGCCAGCTCTCTCCCCACCCGATACTCAGGAGGGGCCCAGGGACCAAACAGACCAGCAAAGATCTGGGGACCAGCACCCTGCTCTGCCCCTCTCCCTGCGTGGACTCCTGGTCTCGTGAAGGATGTCCAGTGTCTCACCTTACTCTGGACCACTGCTCTATGCTACAGCTACCACGGCTGTCTGAAGTCACGTGACTGGCAACCATTCAGAGTGAGCCCTTTGCAGTGGCCTCTGTCCAGTGGGCACCAACCACTCACCGCCAGTAACCCCGACCAATCTTTAGCATGCCTGGGGTTCCCCACCCTCCCTCCCACCACAGGAGCCCGCCTGTCCCCCTAAATGCCAGAAGAGTCACTTATTGTAAATCCAGGCTCAAGTCTGGGTCCCTGAGAAAAGCCACCAGCCCTGGAGGTCAGACAGGCTCAGAGTGAGCTCTCAGGCCACGTAGGGAGGAAGGGAAAGGCAGGCAGTGAACAAGCCCTGCCTACCCTGGGAAAGGAGGCCTTGGGGGCTGCCTGGCCCTTCCGTCGGGTGGCACACACAAGGTGTCACCTGTGAGGAGCTGACTCTCTCCACAAAGCACTGACGGTGAATGTCCCAGTCTCTAGGGCTCCAGGTGACACATTTCTGTTCACTATAAACCACCAGCATAAGGTATTTTGTTACAGTCACAGGAATGGACAACCTGGGGCCCCCTGAGAAAAAAGAAACAAGTGTGGGAAGAAGTGGAGAGAAGTCAGTGGAAGGCAGAGGAGGGACAGATGTGGTGGTGGTAGTGGTGGTGGTGGTGATGATGGTGATGATGATGATGGTGGTGGTGATGATGGTGATGATGGTGATGATGATGATGGTGGTGGTGGTGGTGATGATGATGATGGTGATGATGATGGTGATGATGATGATGGTGGTGGTGGTGGTGGTGATGATGATGGTGATGATGATGGTGACAGTGATGATGGTGGTGGTGGTGGTGGTGGTGATGATAATGGTGATGGTGGTGCCAGTGATGGTGATGCTAGCACAGGAGCGGGTGTGACGACGGGATGGTGATAAAACTACACAGACCATAGGGGCTCACTAGAGCATCACGTGCCTAGCTCAGAGCAGGCCCTGTGCTCTGCCTGCATCATCTCACCTCGCCCTCACCACAACCACCGTGTGGACATGCCCATCATCTCTCCTGCGCTCGAATTACTCAGCTCAGAATCACGGCAGCCGTGCCCTAAGCCACGGGAGAGTCCGAAGTCAAGTGTGCCCGATTCTAAGTTCTGCACTCCCAGGAAATGATGAAGGGCTGAGACCGAGGAGCCCGTGGTGGAGCCCCTGCTATACCTACAGCTCTAGTCCAGCCTACTCAAGGCCTGAGTTCGGTCCCCAGGGGCGCAAGAAAGAAATACATACACATAGACAGACACACACAGACAGACAGAGGGACGGACAGACAAAAGAAAGCAAGCAGGCTACTAAGCCAGGTGTGGATATATGTCTGCAGCCTCAGCACCTGGGACATGGAGACAGGGAGGATCAGCCTGAGCTACATAGTAAGTTTGAGGACAGCCTGGGCTACTTAAGACCCTATTACAACAATTAAAAAAAAAAAAAAAACTAAAGGAACAAGAGGTTAGAAAGGGAGAGAGCGAGGTGGCTGGTGGCACACCTTGTCCCCCTGTTCAGGTAACAGCCACCACCCATTCCAAAGGTCCTGCCGCCCACCCCGTGGCCTGCTCCGCTTTTCCTGCTACACACAACCCCCATCCGGCCACACCACGCACTGTGCATACTGGCTGCTGCCCTAACGACCCCTGCTCGGTCCTCGCCCCACCCCAAACCTAACCACCACCCCCTTCCCGACCGCTCAGCACACATCTCCGCAGGGCAAACAGCATGCGGCATGCGGCAGCAGCTAGCGCTATCCCCCAGGTCTGGAATGTTGGGGCTTCAGGCCACCCCAGATCTACCGGGTTAAGCTGCCCTGGCTTGAGGACCCCTTGCGTGTTGAAAGAGTAATCCTCCTTCAGTTTCAGGCCCGGGGCTGATCCCCCCAGCGGGAGAAAAGAGCAAAGGATCCAGACTGCTCCCTCTGGGGCTTTGCAGTCACTGGGAGAGGAAGAGTCCGGAGGGAGAGACATAGAAGCTTCAAGAAACTAATTACAATTTTTGAAGGCAGGAGAGCGTTGAAAACAGGAAGGAACCGCGGTGGCTGGCTCGCTGCTGCCCCCTGGTGGAGAACTACGGCAGGCACAGCGCACGGCCCTCGCTTGCAGTTTTAATTCAACCTGGTCAGGATGCTGAAGACCAAGGGCAGCAGGTGTGCCTACAGGAGGGTCCTGCTCCAGTGAGGGTGGCAGACGAGAAAACAGTCGCCATGGAGCATGCTGACAGATGTGTCCATTCATTCACTGCGGGGCAGGAGCCTCGAGGCAGAATCAAGTCAGCCTTGCTAAGGGGAAGAAACCAAGGAGTTCACTGTGGCTGGGGTAAAATTCACCAGGACAAGACTAGGGTGAGAAGAGGCAGGAGAGGTGGAGAGGAACTCTATGGAACAGTCCTTGGGAGTCGATGAATGTCTGTGACATCCTTAGGGGTCAAGAGTCGGGGGTCAGCTCAGTTTGTGGGGTCCAGGAGGAGCCTCTGGGAAAGCCAGGCTTTGGGTCTGAGGATATGAATGGGGAGGGGCAAGGAGCTCTGGACAGAGCAGCAAGATGGGACACCCAGACTTCATCTGGGGTGCTGCTGCAGGATTAGTGGCTCATTGAGTTTTTCGGGTCTGCAGAGGTGGCTCGGCAAAGTGCTGACTGGCGTTCAGATCCCAGCTCACAGGTAACAACCCAGGCGTCTGGCACATGCCTAGAACCCCAGCCCTAGGGAGGGCGGAGACAGGAGGATTGCTGGGACTTGCTGCCTCCTAGTGGAGAAACATGAGTCCCAGGTTCAGAGAGATCTTGCCTGAGACAGACAGAGAATGATGGAGGAGTGCCCTGGGCACGTCCTTCTGAGCCCTGTGCGCCACACCGATGTACACATCCACACACACACACACACTGATGTGCATATACCATACATTCACATACACATACACACAAATAAATAAATCTAAAATATACAGTTTAGGGCTTGAAAGGATGGTGAGAACACAGTCCATGCAGAAGTGAAATCCTTAGATGTCCTCAGTCCCTGGAGAGATACATGCTTCAAGCCACTGCTGGATTTTCATGGGCCAGGCAAGGGGAAGAGGGTATTCAAATTATTTATTAAACTCTTACTGTGTACCAGATATTAACCTTCACCCTGGGAGCACACAGCAAACAGAGGTAGGTACACAAGCCTGTGGAGGAAGGGCACCCAATGAAAGGCAAAAAAATGAGATGTGGTAACGTAACTACCTGTGGATATCACAGAAGGGAGGCAGTAGTGAGGAAACTCAGAGCTGGTCGCCATTGTTCTCCCAGGAGGTCTGAGTGGCAGCCGCCTTGGCCCCACATGCCACAAGAGCTGGGCAGAACAGCTCATACCCCATGCTGTCCAGAAGGCAACTCAGAAGTGGGACGTAGCACGCTGTTGCCATGGGAACTTCAGAAGTACCTGAGAAGGAGCCAGCAGCATGAACTACATTGGTGGGTTTTTTTTCTCTTTTTAAGATTAATTTTGGCGGCTGGAGAGATGGCTCAGAGGTTAAGAGCACTGACTGCTCTTCCAGAGGACCCGGGTTCAATTCCCAGCACCCATATGGCAGCTCACAACTGTCTGTAACTCTAGTTCCAGGGGATCCAATACCCTCACACAGATATGCATGCTGGCAAAACACCAATGCACATTAAATAAATATTTTTT